>CM050165.1:359046399-359053899 GCA_027410445.1 Discoglossus pictus
CGTTGGGAAGAATACTTCTTTGTGGAGTGGCTCTTTGATGTCTAAAGCATAATATTCAAGCTTTCAGCTGTGACTGTCTAGATTACCTTGAGAGCAACTGGGCAGACATCTGTAACAAGCAAATGAAAAATTAAAGGTGATTAGCCTATAGAATAAAACAGTTTGAGAAATTCACACCCCAAGACAAGAATGGAGGCAGATCTTATCTCTCACATGCTCTGCAGATGCTCAGGGTACTTGGCTGACCAAAGAAAAGCCCAGATCTGCAAAGGTGACGTATTAAGACAATATATACAACTTGTGCCATCCACTTGAAGTGTCCTTTTCATTTACAAATCATCCCATTAATATAGACCTACCAACAGTACTGTATACATTGTATATCAACTGTGAAACCCAACACATTACACAAGGGGATACAATTATCTAATTATGTAAAAAAAAAAAGGTTAACTCATCTTGGGGGATTTACTTGACATCTTAAGTGCATCTCAAGTCATCTTTGACTTACTAGGCAGTATTTCCTATGGGGAAACAGCATCTCTTACCTCTTCTCAGGTGAGAAAATGCTTAGTAAATCCACCTTAAGTTTTACTATACATATAGAGATCATCCCTAAAATAGAGTTTTCTAATTACACACACCCACACACACATATATATATATATTATGCTGCTAAACTTACAATATATGTGTGTACATATATATATATATATATATATATATATATATATATATATAACTATATATATATATATATATATATATACAGTATATATATATATATATATATATATATATATATACAAACACACACACAGACACATATATATATATATATATATATATATAAAAATATATAGTAAATAAATAGTACATCTGTGTTCACATTTGAATGTCTTAAGCAAGTTAAAAAAACTGCTTCCAGCTCAGAATTCCGAGAAAAACAGTTATTACACTGCATTCTATACACACATACATTGTAAGACTATATATATATATATATATATATATATATATATAATATATATATATATATATATATATATATATATATATATATATATATATATATATATATATATATATATAGTATGCTGCTAACCTTATAAGTGATCACAAAAATAAGCTGTATACTGGCACCAGCAGCATCAGTGTTGTTCTAGTGCATTAATATTAAAATCATGAAGCCCCCCAAAAAGTATATACTATTCATCTAATATAAATAAAAGTATCAGCAAACAGTTATTTGGAAAAAAATAGTAAATTAAAACTTATCACTCATCAGAGAAACTCAGATACCTATATCGTTTCATAGTAAAAATTTATTTTACAGAACGTGTGCTTTAAGAAATCACCATCAACATGTTTTTTTTTTTTCTTGTTTTTTTTTTCTTTTTTTCAAAATTAAATAACTCACAAACAGTTCTGTCGATGTAATCTATACAATGACGTCACTTCCACAATACTCTTAATCCACAGTGGCCCCATATAAACTACAGAACTGACATATTTATGAAAATATTCTTCAAATAAGTCTCACTTGGGCCAGATACACCAGTCACAACTCATCATTATATATATACACAATGTAATTTACCATAACATTATTCTTTATATACATTTTGACTGACCATATTAATTAATAAAAGATTGTATTATTATTTTTTACAAACCTGTAACAAAACAAAAAAACAGCTTTATAAAAGCACTAGGACTGTAGGCTATTAAAAATGTAAATAAAACACCATGACAGTATGCCAGTGACAATTTACAGTGTACTTTATCTACATATCTTTAACAAAACACTTTGGTTCATTGGTGACAAATGAACATTAAACGCAGACTGGTAGAATGAGTTTAATTTTGTGTTTTTGTGGGCAAATACAAGAACCAGAGAAACCCTAAGTGAAAAAATAACAAACAATTTAATTTATTTACATTTTTGTTATTTGCCTTGATCTTAGTGACATGGTCCCTTTTGTCACAAGTTTTTGCAGTCCTTATAAATACAGTATTTTGACACAATGCACCATGGGAAAGTTGCAATGAGTTCTAGTAATTGGTTCTAGTCTCACAGTTAGGATAAGAAGCCTTCCGATGGTCAGGTGAAGGAGTGTTACTGGGTGGAGTTGGGATGCCAGTAGCCCCTGAGCTTTGGCACACATACCATTCACTCAGGTTGGCTCCTTGAGATGATGTCAGAGGCTCAGGGTGAGTGGAACTGGCTGGAGGATCCTGTCCTGAGTCAGATGATGGAGACACCAAGGAAGGTATGGAGGACTCATAGCCAGAGCTGGGAGGTGGAGACTTGCAGTGTACTTTCATATGTTTCCTCAAGGAGCTGGGGTGTGTGTAAGACTTGTCACAGCCTCTTACTTTACAGTTGTAGGGTTTATCACTGGTGTGGACATGTGAGTGCTTCTTCCTATCACTGCTGTTGGCAAAACGTCTGTCACAGCCTTCAAACTCACACTTGAAAGGTTTCTCGCCTGGAAGACAACAATTAATGAGAAGGACAATCTGGGGTCACTGGAATATAAAGTTTAGATTTCAGCTTGACAAATCCCATTTGAATTAGTGTCATAAGTCTACTGTATTAATTCAATTTCTGCAACACATCCCTCTGTACCTAATCTCAATGGCTACATTTATTGAAATCATTTTTAATTACACTTGTGTCTGATTCACTTTGGCAGTTGAATGCTCTGGGGTAGGGGCCGAAACGTTGACAGCCCAATAACTGATATCAGGGGTGTAGGAGCCAGAATAATTCTATTTATATCCAAACAAACATAAAAAATGTACCCCAATCACCCCCAGTTCTTTGACCCATCTATCTGGTTCCATCAGTATATCTATATTTCCATCCAGATGTCATTTACCTATCATTCTACCTATTAACCTATCATTTTTTTAAAATATGTATATCAATATATTTTAATGAATATATTAAATGAATTTTATATATGTAAAAACAATTATTTATACACCCAGTAATTTAAATTGCCCTATAAATTTTGTAATGATGGCAAGTATTAAAAGAAAAATGATTAAAATATGTCTGATTTTAAGTTTCCAATTAAATTAAAACATTTGAAACAATGATTACAATTTATGGCACAATTTAATCTGCATTTAATGCGCCACCAGAATAAAAAAAAAATCTGAATAAAAATGCCTGCAATGAAATGTGCTGTAAAGCAATTATGTAGATGGAAATTAATGAATGATAATGATGAAAGATAATGTACATGTTTAGTGAATTAGAAATTTGCCCAAAGTAGTATTTTTACAGTGGCTGCCGAGTTTAAACGTATTTTACATAAAAAGTGTATCTCTAATATGGGTATTTTACTCACAATATAGTGTTACAATATAATGTTTCACTATTTCCAAGAATAATTATTGATGTATTATATTTTAACAGTGATTGTTTTCATTTATATTTAATAAAATGTTACTGTTATTATAAAAGGACAAATTTGTATTTAGTTTTTTTTGCTTAATAGAATACTGATCCTGTAGGCCCTAAATGGGTTAACTATAATTTAATACTAAAGGGATTAAGAATAATTTGCAAAAATGACTGGAACTTTAGTTGAAATCAATAGGATTTGGACAACAGGTACCATGTTAAATTCTCAATTTATTTTTTATTTTTTTTATCATGTATTTGTACAGAAAACTAAAGTGAACAGCCCTGCCTTCATTAGACTTACAGATTTGTCTAAGCTATAATTACATTTTTGTATTCACAATTATTCCCCTTAAACCTAAAAAAATGCTTCTTCAATCAATTTACTTGGTGTAAATAAAATATAACGAAAATACATATAGTGATTTAATTACAAATGTATGGAGGATTTTCGGTGATCTAAAATAGTTGATCTCCCTTTATTTTTCTGAATAATTGTCTTTCTACTTAAGACGCTTCTTAAGCCTAACACGTTTCACATTTAATTTTATGACATATTTTCATTGTGAACAATTTTTTTTTTTTTTAACTAAGCCACTTTTTTTTTCACTTTTTTTCTCAGCATCACTGTAAGATTCAAAATAATCTTTAAAAAAACAGCTAAGGTTGGTTATGCTATAAAAACACTAAACTGATCCCCACATGTTCTTCTTAGATACTCACCTTATATATTATAAAATGTAACTTTTATATCCAAGCACCATATTGGAAACCTCCTGGGAAAATTGTCTGATTTGTGCTAAAAACATAAAATCCTTCTCATTCGTGTTGCAGTTTACTTTTTGATAATAAAAAGAACAGAACAATTGAAAGGCCTGGTGATCAAATATCTTATTTTAATACATATATTAATTATAAACTAAAGTATGAGTTTCTAAGCAAGCACATGGTTATTAGTTCTGCTGCATGGCAGATCTGTAGCAGGAAGCATGTGATCTTAGCACATCTTATTGTCACATTTGCATTTTTAACACTATCCCTTTCCAGTGTCTTTTGCAGTCAGATTCTTTCTGCTAAATGCACCAAGACTGTATTTATTCTAGGAATTTACCAATCACTTGGGCTCTGCATTTCAGAAGATATTAATATTTTACACTGCAATCATCCCTTTCCTTCAATGAAGAAACGTTTCCATGAATAATTTGTGGCAAATTGAATTACAATTTAGGTACGATTTTTTTTTTCTAACAACTTAAGATGTTCAAAAGAAATGATAACTACAAGGGGGCCTGCAGGATTTTTCACATCATAATTAATCACTAGAAAAAGTAAAATGGAGCAATGCATTAATATTTGTGTGTCATAAAATAAAAAAATAAAACTTTCTATGCTTTTTCCCCAAGTGCATTTCATTGCTCTGGGAGGATTTGACTTCAAGATCCATAATTTTCTGCATCACAAGTCTTGGATATGCTGAGAAGCAGTGAGAGTTTATTTACTTAAGAAGCAGACTGTCATCAAAGGGAAGATATTGCTGCATAGCACCTGTTCACAACTACCAAACAAAACAGGGAATTTGTCATTTATTATAAATTGAATGTGAAGTCAGGGATTATAGAAAAATAAAACTGAAGACCTCCAGGCATTTGCATACACAAGTAAAATAAAATATTCCATGAAAATGATAATTGTGATGAATTGTGGTGGCAAAAAATGTCAAGATTGAAATATGTTAGTTGTTTCTGTAGAAGTTTTAAATCCTTAGAAAAAGTATACAAATAAATATTATTCTGAATGCAATTTAAAACGTATCACTAAATAATATTTTTAAATATACGCATATTTTTTCTTGTTAAATCATACATAATCCTGCAATGTGGCTTGTATAATATGATTTTATTTTGACTGCTATAAATAAAGAAAAAGAAAATAGGAGATACTGAAATCAAATTCTATATTAGTACTTCCCAATAAAATAATGCTTGGGACAAAATAAGAAAAATACGTTGTCGAGATGAATTATAAATAAATAAATTCAGCTCAAACAGTTACAGTTAATAGTTTATCTTGACCATAAATGCTGATGCTTGTATAAATTGTACTGAATTATTTCATAAATATTAATTAGCTAGAATGAAAGTTTTCAGCCACGTGTACTTATCTATTTACCTTTTTACTGGATCCATTCATTTATAATCCCCAGAGCTTTAAATCAATCTGATCACAAGATGGAACCGGTCATAAAATATCTCTGGGGATTTGAATCAATTTATTTATATGGCCATTTAATATATTATGGCATAAACTACAATGCAAGATCACAGTAAGTGGCTATATATATATATATATATATATATATATATATATATATATACATAGATGGTTAGATAGATAGATAGATAGATAGATAGATAGATAGATAGATAGATAGATAGATAGATAGATGCACAGATACATAGATACATACATAGATACACACACATATATATATATAATGAGTTTTATACTGACCTGTATGAGTTCTTTTGTGGATTTTTAGATTTTCTGACCTTGCAAACACCTTTCCACAGCCAGGGAAGGGACAAGGGAAGGGTTTTTCACCTGTGTGGACTCTGATGTGGTTGACCAGCTTATATTTGGCTTTGAATGGTTTGCCTTCTCTTGGACATTCTTCCCAGAAACATATGTGGTTGGACTGCTCTGGCCCCCCAACATGCTCCACTGTAACATGGGTGACCAGCTCGTGCATGGTGGTGAAAGTTTTGGAGCAGAGCTTTTTTGGCACCTGGTCCTCCTCCAGCCACTTGCAGATGAGTTCTTGTTTGATAGCCTGCCTCATATAACGGAAGAAGGCTCCAGGACCGTGGTGAGGAGCTAGGTTCATGTTCAAGTTCATGCCACCGTAGCTGTGAAGAGATGGAGAAGCAAAAGGATCTGTCCTAGACACTGGTTGTGTGAAATGATCAGACCTGGTGTACATATCTCCAGGTAGCCCCAGTCTTATCTGTCCGCTTAGAGGTTGGCCACCTGGGGTTGCATGGGAAGGCTGCTCATGAGGTCCAGAGAAGTAGGAATGGTTTCCAGCCTCCGTGTGGTGCCCATGGTGTCCTGGGTAGCTACCTGTTGTTGAGACAAACATTCCATGGTGAGAAGATGTAGCAGAGTGCTGCTCACTGAGACCTGGCATGACTGGCAATAAGAAGTCCCTACCTGCAGCAATAGATTGGGCTGGGTAGGAGGACTGAGCCGGGCCAAATACTGCTGTGTGACTGGAGGCAACCTCAGCATGGCCTGCCATATGATGGTGGTGAGGTTGGTGAGGGTTATGGGCAGGGCTGAGTTTGAGGGCCGCTGGATGCCCCATGTGTTCTGGCCGGAATGCAGGGCTTGGCCCAAGGCGAGACTCAGCAGCATACTCCCCAGGGTGCATATGTGCCATTGAGTGAGAATGGCCCACGTACCCCGGGAAGCCTGTCATGCTCTGAGGGGGGTGATGATGATGATGATGATGGGGATGATGATGATGGTGATGAGCCCCTGCCAAGTCTACTAATCTCAGCGCCGGGTTCCTCTTGGGGAATGCATGCTCCATCACTGTGCTCCCCAAAGCATCCACACTCATTGCATCTAATTCTACAATCACCTGGCTGTGGCAAAAGAATAAAATAAAAACTTTTCCCCCCAAAGTTTTTCCAAGTTTTTTTTTCTCTCTTTTATGTCTACGTGGAATCCCCTACGCCTGAGAAGCAGCAGCAGGAAGCATTGAGATACTGAATAGAGCTTCATAGACACAGCTACTGCCCAGAGAGCTCAACAATAACCAGCCCCTCTGATTGGCTGCCGGGAAATGATTGACGTCACTGCTGACAGGTCCTGCTGAAGTCTGAAAGGATTGAGCTCCAGAGAAAACA
Organism: Discoglossus pictus; assembly: GCA_027410445.1. Lineage (NCBI taxonomy): Eukaryota > Metazoa > Chordata > Amphibia > Anura > Alytidae > Discoglossus > Discoglossus pictus. The sequence goes on from CM050165.1 coordinate 359,053,729, forward strand.
CGCCACTGCGCATGCGCGCAGCCACAGTCTCTCACTCCAAGAAACAATATTGAGTGTTGCCTAGTGATTTCAGACACACTTTTTTTTTTTTTTTTTTTCGATCTGAATCAAATTGGAAGATTAAGACGTGCTAGAAAAATATATTAGCAAACGAAATATATTTTTATCCAC
>CM050165.1:359058899-359246399 GCA_027410445.1 Discoglossus pictus
TCTAGAGATAAATATGTGTTAGGATCCCCTCTTATTGTTGTATAGGGGGAGGTGGGATATGTCACTGGTTTGGTGTTTGTGACATACCAGTAAGGCATCAGTCAGTAAGTATTCAGAGCTCCTTGTGCCACCACATTGTCTAAGCATGGTATCCCTAGTAAGGATGATACATATCATGTAAACCCCATCAGCAAGATCAAAGTGTCCCATTTTAATGGGATCCAATACATGTCAAACCTCATTCCAATCAAATCGTCCGTAAATGAATTCAAGATGAATATGTCATAGAGTAATGTGACAATGAAGTCAAATAGGGTCAGGGGTGGTTGTTTCAATAAGAAAGTCGTCAAATATTAATTCTGGAGCCTCCAAATGAATGGGCAGTGAGCAGGATTGGGCAGATGTTGTGTCACTGATTTGTGTTTATTTTAGCACCTTGGACACAATGCTTGGGAAATATACTGCCCCTCTGAACCACACACAAAAAAACATATTTTAAACTTATTTGACTTCTTCCTGATGTTTCTGCAAACTCCTAATCTTTTCCTCATTACATGGATAGTCCAGTGCCCAATTTTCAGATAGTTTCTTAAACATGAACAAATTGACTTGGTGCACACTCCCAACTAGGAAATTAAAACATTTTCTTCCTGCCTTAATAAGCCCCCGAATAGCTCCCTTTCCCTGTGTATGTATAATAATACACGTTTTATTGGTTTCTGGTGCTCTTTGCCAAATCTAAATGGTACATTTGAAGCATGACCAGTCTCTGCATGCATATTTCCCTTAAGGATTTCTAAGTATGATTTTGAAGACTATGAAATGTGCAGGTCGTGTTTCACTTATTGATGGCATACAGCTAAGGATTCTTGTTAGCATTCCTCAAGTTTTTACAGTTCTAGAAGGATTGTTAACATCTACAGACCTTTATGTTGTGTACCTATCCCTGTGATGATCTGCACCTCGCTGTATGTGTGTACACCCTAGGGTGTGTATAGAACTACGGTTGGGTGTGCAATGTTTGAAGTGGCAGATACACAATCTTGACTATACTGTTAAATATTGCAAAAAAATAATATTTTTTTGCAATTTTTTTTTTTGCAATAACAATATAGTGAGTATAATGCAGGTCTAGTTGTTCCTATATATGCGTACATACTGCTTTGTTTTGAAATAATTAATAAATACTGTGATCTAGAAATGCAAACTGATTCTTTTATATAAGCACCCTCCTATATTGTAAGCATTTCATTCTAGATTCCATAGAACCAATTAAATATATATATATATATATATATATATATATATATATATATTTATTTATATGCATATAGTTTTTGTTCTAGCTTCCATATAACCAATAATTATAATATATATATATATATATATATATATATATATATATACACATATATATTTACATATACACATAATTGTTGTTCTAGCTCCCATAGAGCCAATAAGTAATATATATATATATATATATATATACACACAAATAGTTGTTCTAGCTTCCATAGTACCAATTTAATAAATAAATAAATAAATTATATATATATATATATATATATATATATAGTTGTTGTTCTAGCTTCCATAGAACCAATTAAATATATATATATATACACATAGTTGTTGCTTTTATATATCGAATGATATATAATAAGAAGCAGTGATTGGGGTGTTACTTTAAACAAGATTTAAATAAGAAATGTTATTATTGGGAAATCAGTAAGACAAAATAGTAATAGAATAAGTACTAAGAATGAACTGGGATGGGCATAGTTACAATATTTACATTTGGAGATGTAGTCATTTCTTAAGATTGCGGGCTGCTCCTTGAGTTAACGCATTGAAGACAGTGATATCCTGAACATGCAGAATTTAGTTTAATGTTACCCCATATATAAAAAGAAAATATTTCCAGGCGTATAATTATATAGGGTTAACTTCCATAAATTGTGCACTTGGATACTATACAGTGTATTATATTTAGTTATAGCAGATGTAAAAGCAAATGCACCTACTACTATGACTGTATGTATATGTAACCTATCAGTAGTAGTATATGGCATTAGTATATGGATGTGCCAATGTGGAGTACCCAGGTACCAGTGCACTATTTACACAAGAGTGCATGAATATACTTGTTGCAATAAACCCCTAAACTGCACATATTAATATATGAAATATAGTAACTGCGAATGCTCATCTTATATCCTGATATGAGCAACATCTTAACAATAGAAGAAAACACCAAAATATCCCCAAATAAATTGGGTAATATTTGTTGGGGCTGTTTATCCATTCTGGGCACATGTGGTTTAGTTTGGGTCAGAGGTCAAACTCTATGGTATTTCAAAAGTCGGTGACTTCAAGAGATTTATAATTCAACACTCACTCAGAGCTATTAACTACATTTCCAGTAACAAAGTACAAAAATATATATTAATAAACTTCACACTTAGCGTTTACTGAAGCAATATTGGCTAATTTGGCTGTTTCTACAAACATAAAAGACTGTATATTAACAAATATATACGTATTCAACTTATTTTACAGTGTAATGGATAATATAAAATATGAAATAAATAAATACAAATAGTAGTAAAAATAATCACAGAATTGTTTGAATGTAATTAACCCATCTTTGCCCAGTATTGGGTCACATATAGACTTTGCAGATTGAGTAAACATGTGGGAAATGTATTAATCAGAACAGACAATAGACCTGGTAATTAAATATAAAACGCATTGAATTGATTCCTCTTTTCCATCTTAATTTTCCATCCTGGGGCAATGTTAAGACAACAGAAATGAAAGCCAGCCTTCCCAGCCCTGCCAGCTATTGGGATGGTAATGGCCCCATCTAACCTATTCTCACCTCAGCTATTCTTCTAGGTACTTACAGGTCATCACAAAAGATCCTCTCAACAAACAAACTCTGTGAATAATATCTCCATTGCTGCTCCCCATCTACATGAAAGTAGATAGTAATGGGCAGGTCACAAGTGGGTTAAGCAAAGACCTTCCTTCACTCGCCTGGCTTCTTACCGTGACTACTCCACCTGTTGAAGAATTAGTCTCAGATCTTCCACCAAAATACTTTGCTGCTCCTATGTGGTCATCCTTCATTTCTTCTTTTTGTGCCTTTCTCAAGGCAGTTAGGGAAAGTATGATGAGGCAGAAATGAGCCGTCAGGATGATATTTTAATGGCTTATATTGTCACGTTGGTGCATGTGGCTTTGAACTCGCACAGCTTTCGTTTCCTGCAGAGAGCCGCAAATCCCACTTGATAACTTCTGCAGCCCGCAACTTGGGCTTATACAGTCACTCTCTGCCTAAATGTGCCTTGGGCAACTTTACTGCTCATATATGTGTGTGCTGGACATGTGCCCATATACTATAATAATTACTAAATACATCACATGTACCAACATATCATACAATCATCTTATCTTACATATCTACCAACATATTATACAGTCATCTTATCTTACATATCTACCAACATATCATACAATCATCTTATCTTACATATCTACCAATATATCATACAATCATCTTATCTTACATATCTACCAACATATCATACAATAATCTTATCTTACATATCTACCAATATATCATACAATCATCTTATCTTACATATCTACCAATATATCATACAATAATCTTATCTTACATATCTACCAATATATCATACAATCATCTTATCTTACATATCTACCAATATATCATACAATAATCTTATCTTACATATCTACCAATATATCATACAATCATCTTATCTTACATATCTACCAACATATCATACAATAATCTCATTTTACATATCTACCAACATATCATACAATAATCTCATTTTACATATCTACCAATATATCATACAATAATCTCATTTTACATATCTACCAATATATCATACAATAATCTCATTTTACATATCTACCATCATATCATACAATGATCTAATTTTACATATCTACCAACATATCATACAATTATATTATTTTATATATCTACCAACAAATCATACAATAATCTCATTTTACATATCTACCAACATATCATACAATCATATTATTTTACATATCTACCAACACATCATACATATTATCTTACATATCTACCAACATATCATACAATCATCTCATTTTACATATCTCTCAATGTATTGCATATATAAAAGCAAAACTTGTAACATGTAAGTCTATATTTTCCATATATTGTATTATAATTAAATCACACCCACTAACAAATATATCAGCACCTTTAATATATAATCTAACCTATTGTATATGTATTATAAAACAATTCCATGTCAATATCTGTCAATAATATGCATATTCTATGTGCTGTAATACAATCACACCCACTGACATATATTCCAATATATTACATAAATAATATAATATATTGTACAAGTCCCAGTAACTCCCATATCTATCAGTAACATATATATAATATGTTCTATAGTACAAATGCACCCAGTGATATCTTTAAAGTGTCAAAATTGTATATATATAATGTAAAGCAAGTCATGAACATCATCATAAAATCACACACACACACTTACATATCTGCCAATATCTTACATAAATAATATAATATATTGTACAACTCCCAGTAACTCTCATATCTATCAGTAACACATATATAATATGTTCTATAGTACAAATACACCCAGTGATATCTTTAAAGTGTCAAAACTTTATATATAATGTAAAGCAAGTCATGAACATCATCATAAAATCACACACACTTACATATCTGTCAATACCTTATTTATACATATATAATAATATAATATATAATAAAAAGTCAAACCCACTTATGTATGTCTCAACATCTTACACTTAAAATAAAATCACACTCGTAGCAGATCTTTCAGTGCCTTGTATATTAAATATGTTTATTTATTATGCCTTGTATATATTTATATATAATATGTATTATGTGTATAATAATAAAATAAAATCAACTTATTATATATGTCAGACAGTAAGACTATGTGCATCCCAATATCTTCCCTATGTAATACATATATTATTAAAACACTTACATTTGCACAGATATTGTGTGTGTATGTACATGTATAATTGTTGCATAGTGCTGGGGTTCAAGTATATTATAATAAGATAATATTACCTTATTAAGGTAGAAAAAAAAATATAATGATTAGAAAGCAGGCAAAATAAAGATGGAATCGGGAAATCTCCAGTTAGCATTTTTGATTTCCATGCCATTGTAATGTGACTCACCCTCTCTTCAGTCATATAATAAAAGGATATGTAAACTAAGCTAATTTCTATTTTAATTAAAGTGCTACCTGCGCTAGATTATTTACAAAGTATTCCTTCTTGAAAGGATGAGCCAGGGCTTCTTTGTTAAGGAGTGAGAGTTTGTGGCTTGGGCTTAATCTGCAAAAGGAACCATTGAAATAAGGAACAAAAGGTAAATTGAATGATTCCGATCTTAGCTTAGCTTTTTATGTTTTCGTTACTAGAAAATAATTAGAGCTGATGAATATGCAGAAGAGGGGACACAAAAAAGGCCCAGATCTTTTTTTTTTTTTTTTTGCAATTTTTTGTATATTTTCTCATACAAAAAAAATGCAATAGCATGAAGTGTTAATGGCTTCACCCAAGTTTAGTTTATTGATTCAATGAGGGGGTGTTGGATCTGAAATTCATAGCATTCAGCAATCATTTTAATATATAGTCAAAGCTTTCTTTGTATTAGGGACAATAAGAAGCTATGGGCAGCAATTCTATAGACTTTAAGATGGGGGGATAGACAGGTTAATCGAAGGTTGCATCTAGAAAACAACCAAGTGTTGTATGTTTGCACTGAATCCCAATGTCTGCATTTTCCTAACCAAATCAAAGGGAGTGTTATTTCTTTTTCTGTTCACTCATCTGAAGGTAAGTAAATTTTCTCTGGCGATCAAAAGCTTGGTCAGCAACAAAGACACCGCCTGCTTTTTCCACCGTCTTGGTGTGGCAAGTTGAGGAATTTCAATAACTGTGACAAGGGTGACTGATTTGTGAACTAAAAAAAAAAAAAAAAAAGGTTTGAATGTCAGAAAATTTACATTGGGTGCATTTATAGACAGTTTGAGCTCTGGGGAAATAAAAATAAATATACAGTATTCTCACCAAAAAAAAAAATACAATATTCTCACCCAAAAAAAAATTCTAATTCAGTTTTTGCCCACAAAATATTTTGCAAATTGAAACAGATCAGGTTAGAAAAATAAACAGACAAATTAATAAATAAAGGAAAACAAGGTTAAGAACATGTCACCCACCTGTGATGTGATGGGTGCAGTATACAGGGGATATGGCTAGTCATAATGTTATCCAGCAAATGCACTTCTTTGGAAAGCTTAAGCATGAGAAATATTTAAACTGAGCTTAAACTAAAGCTAGATCTCGAGGAGAAGGTGGCATCGAAGTAAATGGAGGTTCTTAAGAATGCTAAAAAGTTGGTGGTAGGAGAAAAAGAATGAGATGTAGAGAAATGAAGAAAGTGTGATCTTGGAAGAATATTTTTTCCTGTAGAATTTGGAAAGGGGGAAAAGTTGCTACTCCTAAAAACATTGTTTGTCAAGAGCAATGTCAGCCTCCTTCACAATACCTGGGATTGATGAGGGGAGGCAGCCAATCAGGTGGCTGCAGGGGCTCTGGGAGCCCTTAGTTGGAGAGACAGGGGTGAAGGGGGAGAGGGCGAGGACCAATGGGTGCAGACGTCCATCCGCACGTGACTCCGCCCCCTCCTCCCATTCATCAAGGGGGGACTGAGTCGTCCTTTCAATTCATTTATCTGCAGGAATGATTGCCGCTATCAGTCTCCAGCTCAACGCCCGGCTGAGGAGGTGAAAGTTTCTCCCCAGGAAGATAAACCGCAAAAGAAAATATTGTGCGTGATTTGAGCTTCGCAAGAAAAAAAAAAAAAAAGCTGCCCATAGAGGAGTATTATCGCCAGAAGTGAAGGAGAATCTCTTTTCCAGAAACATTCCCATGCAAGAATATCGTGTCCCTGCAACCTAGCGGCACACCGAGCCCCACATGTGACATCAGGACAAGTTTATTTCGAGCGAATTTTGTGTTTTTCCATGAAAAGACATTTCTTTTGATTATTTTTTTTTTGCATAAATTGTATAATTTGGCGAGTTTCTGGTGATTGGGCTGTTTGCTGCTATAAGAAGATGCTGCTGGACGCAGGACCTCAGTATCCCGCCATAGGGGTCACTACTTTCGGCTCCTCCAGGCATCACTCCACTGGTGATGTGAGTGATCGTGACGTGGGTTTGGGGATCAACCCGTTCGCAGACGGGATGGGAGCTTTCAAGATCAACCCAAGCAGCCACGATCTCGCCTCGGGCCAGACCGCCTTTACTTCTCAGGCTCCGGGCTATGCTGCTGCGGCTTTGGGGCATCACCATCACCCGGGCCATGTCAGCTCCTACTCCAGCGCAGCCTTCAACTCCACCCGGGACTTTCTGTTTCGCAATAGGGGCTTTGGCGAAGCTGCCAGCGCCCAGCACAGTCTGTTCGCTTCCGCCGCGGGTGGCTTTGCTGGACCCCACGGGCACACCGATGCCGCTGGCCACTTGATCTTCCCAGGGCTCCACGAGCAAGCCACAAGCCACGCATCCCCCAATGTGGTCAATGGGCAGATGAGGCTGGGCTTCTCTGGAGACATGTATGGCAGACCAGATCAGTATGGGCAGGTGACCAGCCCCAGGTCTGATCACTATGCCTCCACCCAACTCCACGGCTATGGCCCTATGAACATGAACATGGCTGCCCACCATGGAGCAGGGGCCTTCTTTCGTTACATGAGGCAGCCCATCAAGCAAGAACTTATCTGTAAATGGATTGAACCAGAACAGCTGTCAAACCCCAAAAAGTCCTGCAACAAAACTTTCAGCACCATGCACGAGCTGGTCACCCATGTCACAGTGGAGCATGTTGGGGGGCCAGAGCAGTCCAACCACATATGTTTCTGGGAAGAATGTGCCAGGGAAGGGAAACCATTCAAAGCCAAATATAAACTTGTCAACCACATCAGAGTCCACACAGGTGAAAAACCCTTCCCTTGTCCCTTCCCTGGCTGTGGAAAAGTGTTTGCAAGGTCAGAAAATTTGAAGATCCATAAAAGAACCCACACAGGTACGTGATTAGCTTGTTTATTACTTACCAAAAGAAATCTCTAATTGCAAATAGAACAAATGTTTCAATTAATATTTTATTATATTTAGAGCCATATCTTAAATAAATTCTGTAATTGTCCAATATAAATATAATCCTTAAACGAAAAATCACATTTTATGGCCCTAAAAAATTGTGCACATGCAAATATACCAAGTGCAGATATAAAGTGTACACATGCAAATATACCAAAGTACAGATATAAAGTGTGCACGTGTTAATATACCAAAGTACAGATATAAAGTGTGCATGTGCAAATATACCAAGTGCAAATAAAAGAATGCAGATGCAAATATACCAAGTGCACATATAAATTGTACATGTGCAAATAATCCAAGTGCAGATAAAAAGTGTGCACGTGCAAATATACCAAGTGCAGATATAGAGTGCAGATGCAAATATACCAAGTGCAGATATAAAGAGTGCACATGCAAATATACCAAGTGCAGGTATAAAGTGTGCACATGCAAATATACCAAGTGCAGATATAAAGTGTGCACATGGAAATATACCAAGTGCAGATATAAAGTGTGTGCTTGTAGTTAGCGATACCCCCTCTTTTTTGTCTGCTAAAGGAAATAAACACGCCGACCTGTCACATTTCTGATTGAATTACTGTGGGAAATTCGTGCTAAATATTCAATTAACCCAATTTTCATTTCGAGCTGACAAATATTTGTTAAAAATTAAATTATGTCGAGTCAAGTCATCAATCAAATCCTAGCTAGAAGTGTGTGTTTAAATAATCGGGAATTGTTGGCAATGTGTGTGATATTTTCTGTTAGATTATATATTTTTTATATAAATAACAATTAATCGTTTACTTAAATTATATTATATCAAACGTTATATTATGCTTTGTTACTACTGTAAATAATTAAAACTATTTTATTAAAATCATATGAGAAATTCTGAATTATTTATCATGATATAAAATAAAAGTAATTGCAGCTGGTATTTTCTAAGACTAAATTGTGTAGAATTAATTTACACAAAGAATTTATTTTAATATGTAATAGAAAACAGCAGAATGTATCCATCAAGATGTGGATGTTTGGATTATAATATATATATTGTGTTTTTTTTTTTCTGGAATAGGTGAAAAGCCTTTTAAGTGCGAATTCGAAGGTTGTGACAGACGATTCGCAAACAGCAGCGATCGCAAAAAGCACATGCATGTCCATACATCAGACAAGCCCTATCTGTGCAAAATGTGTGACAAGTCCTACACCCATCCAAGCTCCCTCAGAAAACACATGAAGGTAAATAGACAAACTGGGACTACTGCAATGTCTGCTGGGGCTTACCAATGAAAGTATCACTTGTGGCCAGTCCTGTCTATTTGTATTAGGATGTCATCATTTAAGTTCAAAGATTGTGCCTTTTTTTTAAGAGTATCTATTTACTACAACAATAATTATTAAGAGTTTTTAGATTCCCAAAAGGAATATTGTTGTGCCCATGAGTTCCCATGCACAGTACTTACATTTAGCTACAGTTCAGAAATTGTGACTATTTATTGTATTATATATTTAATATATTATTATTTATTCGTTTTTAGAATCCCCAAAGCAATGTTGTTGTTCTCTTTAGTTATTATGCACAGTATTTACATTGTCTAGAGCAGATCTGAGTTCAGAAATTGCTATTTCTTGTTGTATTAGTTATTTAATATAATAGTTTTTATCAGTTTTCAGATTCCCTATAGCAATGTTGTTGTTCTCTTTAGTTATCATGTAATTGCCTGCACAGTTAGCTAGTGCAGATTTGAGTTAAGAAATTGTGATTTTTTAATCTACTAGTTATTTAATATAGTAGTATTTATTAGTTTCCAGATCCCCATAGCAATGTTGTGCCCATGAGTTCCCATGCCAATGTCTGCACAGTATTTATCCAGAGCAGATCTGAGTTCAGCAATTGTGACTATTTGGTGTATTAGTTATTTAATATAATTGTATTTATTAGTTTCCAGATCCCCATAGCAATGCTGTTGTTCTCTTTAGTTATGATGTCATTGCCTGCACAATATTTACATTATCTAGAGCAGATCTGAGTTCAGAAATTGCTACTTCTTGTTATATTAGTTATTTAATATAATAGTATTTATTAGTTTCCAGACCCCACAGCAATGTGGTTGTGCTTATGAGTTCCCATGCCAATGCCTGTACAGTATTTACATTATCTAGAGCAGATCTGAGTTCAGCAATTGTGACTATTTGTTGTATTAGTTATTTAATATAATAATTTGTATTAGTTTCCAGACCCTCATAGCAATGTGGTTGTGCCTATGAGTTCCCATGCCAATGCCTGCACAGTATTTACATTATCTAGAAGAGATCTGAGTTCAGCAATTGTGACTATTTGTTGTATTAGTTATTTAATCTAATAATATTTATTAGTTTCCAGACCCCCATAGCAATGTGGCTGTGCCCATGAGTTCCCATGCTATTGTCTGTACAGTAGGTGCATTAGCATACAGCAGATGGTTAAGTTTTATGGTTTGTAGGTTTAGATAAGAGCTGAATAAATATTGTGGTGTGAATATATATACTGATAGAGTGAATACTGTGTGCAAGCATCCCACAAATAAAGCTTCCCATCCAATCTCTTGTGATATTACTGAAAATAAGTATGTTTACCCAGAACCCCAACTTTCCCATAAAGGGTTAACATAGATGGTGTTGATTGGTTGATACTTCTGCTAAATCCATTTTTTTTTTCTAAATGCTGCTTTTTTTTTCTTTGTAGGTTCACGAATCATCTTCCCAGGGGTCCCAGCCTTCTCCAGCAGCCAGCTCAGGCTATGAATCTTCAACCCCCCCAACAATCGTGTCTCCTTCTTCAGAGAACCAGACCACGAGTTCCTTATCCCCTTCCTCCTCAGCAGTCCATCACACGTCCAGTCACAGCACGCTCTCATCAAATTTTAACGAATGGTACGTTTAAATACATATTTAAAAAAAAAAAAAAAAAGACTCCAAAAATGAATGAACACTGGGAATCTAACCCTAAAGCTGCCAATAGACTCGGGACCGAATAAGATGGAGGATGAGACCTTTTATTATTTCTACAGGCTTGGTGGGAAACAAACAAATAAGGGGGGATGTAGAATGCATGAGAAGATGAGATTGCCAAATGCCAACTGTGTAGGGTTTAATGAACCACTAATTAGAGGTCTCAATCTGCATGTCTCAAGGCAGCGGCCTTTTTTTTTTTTTTTTTTTTTTTGTAAATACAGAATTATTAGTTAAAAAATGTACTGTTGATTTTGTAAATAGTTAAATCACAACTGATACGTGGAATTGTGGTCATTGCATATATGTGTTGGGGTGGGGGAAAGGGGGGAGGAAGAGATTCAATTTATTTGAATGGCAAGAAAGTCCTGGTAAATGTACCAAAATGTGAAATACATTGTATTATTCAGTCTAAGCGTCCATCTAACAGACTATTACTGGTATAAATGTGCTTTTCTGTATAAAGTGCAAACCTTTCGTCCCAAAGTCCAGTCCTATTAGTGCAGTAATATGTTGTTACACGTCCTGTCAAGAAATTCGTATAGTGCAAGCCTGATCTACGTGTCAAACTGTTCCATTTTTGTTTATGTAAAGTGATATTAAAAGATAAAACCTATATCTGTCCGTTGCTTTTGACAAAATACCACAGCATTATGTATATAGTTCCTAATTTTCATATTTATCCGCATGTAAAAGGCCGGCTTATACATGTTAACAGATATTCAATATTTATGGATAGAAAAAAAAACTCGTATGTAAAATTTTAGTTTGCAAAGCTGTTTCGTAACATTTCGTACATTATTAAAGATTATGAAAATATCCAATAAATTGTGATAGGAATTATTATTTTTCTGCAACTTTAGTTAGCTCTAGTTGTGCCATTGCTTTCCTTTTTTTTTTTTTTTTTTTTTTTTAGCCACTTCTAAATATATAAACTTGATAAATGAAAGGATCCCTGCTGGTATTACTATACAGTGTAATTAGTATTTATAAGGAAATTTATTAAATACATTTTCGGCCGCAATATAATTTAAATGACCTTTATAGAAATCCAATAACAACAATAAAATAGATTGCACAGTCTACATAAATATTAATGCATCTAAACTGGGAATGGGTGTAAACATGCTTTTTATGGCCTATAAATTAACAATTGCATGCTTATTATTAATATTCTACTTTACACATAATTTTACCTTATGTGACATACTAGTCTCTACATAATTAGTCAATACTATATAAATTTAATATATTTTCTGCTTCCTAGGGACTCTTTTAACCAGTGCATATTCATAGACTATTTTTTATTTTTTTTGTACGTGGCTGTTTATCTAAATCAGTTACTCAGGTTGCTATTATCATTATTGCTTATTATCAGGCCTTTCACAAATAAATCTAGGGGCAATAATTGTATGTAGGTTGATTATCTTTCTATCTCTTTTATTTATTTCTAATTTACTTAAGAAATTCGTTCCATTGACTGGCGTTGATACAGTAAATTTGTAAATGAGGAGACAATATAAAAAAAAAAAAATTAAATTACTTGTGCTTAATGACTGTGGCAGAACGCCTTTTCTTTAAATCAGATTGTCTTTCTTGCAGTTTAGTTTGATAGATTTGCAGGCTATGCTGCTTCCACTAACTTGCTAGAAACTGTTGGGTATTGTTCCTTGGTGTAGCTTTGCTTGATCGCCCCATTAAGCAGACAACATATCAAAAGACAACACAAATCATGATCTTGGCTAAAGTTGCAAGTGCTTGTAATATGTCATAGAATGTATTACACAAACAGACACTGGAGCAGATCCTGCTATCACTTTAACAACATCTATAAGGAAATTGGGAGAAGGTCCACTGCAGTGAGGAATGTCTTCCCTTCCTGGTTGTTTGCAAATGTCCTTACATTATGCATTATTTATATATTAACATTTTAATTGATGTGCACATGCATATGAATATTGTCTTTATCCTGATGGAATCTTGCCCCAGGAAAAAACACAAACACATTCCCAATGTAAATCAGCAAGTACAATGCAAGCAATAATGGGAAAGAGCGCCACCTTGTATTTAGAAAACAAACCTTTCTGAACAATACCAGATATTGTGTGTTGTCCACTAAAAATAGAGGATGCTAGCATGGGTGTAAGAACTGGGGGGAGGGGGGGGGGGACAACCCCCCCCCCCCCCCAGATTTTCTGTTTATATTATGTATATATAAGCTATTTTATGGCCTGTGTATACAAGGAGCTGTACCCATTCCATTATTCTTCTGGATCCCACAAGGTCAAAATGCACATACTAATACACAAATATAAAACGAAAACAAAGCATTAAAACAGGAAAGTTTTCTAAGATTAATGAAAAAACTGCACTTTTTTTTTAATGCAGTTAAATTTCAAATAAATATAAAACATGGTTAAAAAAAGTGAATTCCATCCAGAATCAATCCAAACACTCCAAAAAACATATTTTTTTCCGAGAGAGATGTGTTAAATAAATATTTTCATTGACATAAATCAATATGCAAAATAAATATTAATTTAAATAGAAGACTTCTAAAGCATGGCTTAAAATATTCTGACTTTGAAATGTTTTTTTTTTTTTCTACGAATATATGAAAACTATTTGCAATATTACACACTATTGCAAAGTATCCCACCCTGCCTGGCTCATTTCCACCCTGGATTGCATTTTACATTTGGATGTTAGAAGACATTGTGAATTATCAGTCAAGCAATGATTGTAATTACGTAGAAAACATTACCAGTTTATGTTGTCTGAATCATCCAGTCCCACACAGACCGATATTAATGATGTAGGTTATATGAAATGGCCTTTTTAACTTAAATGTAGTCTATTACTTTGTTCCTACCTTTAATGTCTGCTTCTTGAGATGTATATTTCATATTTTACTTCATGGGTTATTAGGTTTTGAAATACATGAATGTTATCAGTGAAATATGTTGTTCAACTCTATTTAGCAGGAACTGGAGACTCTGCTGCAAATGGTCTGGTTCAGGGGCTGTAGACTATTGTTTTTTTTGTATTAATAGATAAAATACAGCTACTTTGTACTGGAAGAATTGGGAACATCAAGCAGATCATTGAATAGGAATTCAGTACACATAGATGTCAATATCACTTTAATTGTTCATTTATGAGAAGCTCTATTGACCTTTGTGGTACCTGTCCTTATTAATATATTTAGAAATCAACTGGAGATATCCATCAAATAATAATAACATTAATTTACAACTGGATAATAAATATGGATGGTTTATTTGGATGGTGAGGTGGAGATTTGACATTTTTGCAGAGTGAAATATGATATTTGTTGAAGAATCAGAAGCTCTGCTAAACAAGAGCAAAATACATCTGATTATAACATATTGTCAGGAAAATGGATATATATATATTTAAGTAAAATATGTAGACATAAATAGTGACACAACAATAAGAGCAACATCCTTCCCAAGACACAGAGAGTCGACTTTCTATCCCAAGACACAGAGAGACGACTTTATATCCCAAGACACAGAGAGGCGACTTTCTATCCCAAGACACAGAGAGGCGACTTTCTATCCCAAGACACAGAGAGGCGACTTTCTATCCCAAGACACAGTGAGGCGACTTTCTATCCCAAGACACAGAGAGACGACTTTATATCCCAAGACACAGAGAGGCGACTTTATATCCCAAGACACAGAATGGCGACTTTCTATCCCAAGACACAGAGAGGCGACTTTATATCCCAAGACACAGAAAGGCGACTTTCTATCCCAAGACACAGAGAGACGACTTTATATCCCAAGACACAGAGAGGCGACTTTATATCCCAAGACACAGAATGGCGACTTTCTATCCCAAGACACAGAGAGGCGACTTTATATCCCAAGACACAGAAAGGCGACTTTCTATCCCAAGACACAGAGAGGCGACTTGTTACTGTAGATTGTAGATCTCACACTATGGGTATTCTTACTATTAAAAAAATATTATTCCTTAATCCTGGCTTCTGTTTTCTTACTAGGTGTAATATTTATTTTATGGAGACATTTTAGGAAGTTTTATATTTATCCAATTTGTACACTATTAAACGCAAAAATATGTGCTTTCAAAACTACAGTTTCAGGCGATATATATTAAAAATGGTTCACTGATCTCTTTTCTGATTCTATTAATTAATCTATATGAAATATATATATATATATATATATATATATATATATATATATATATATATATATACACACACTAATGTATACATTTAAATGTCTACATGTCTAAAATGTATTAATTGGGGCACAAACCTTTCATTACTTCTTAATGATAGGATATATATATATAATATATATATATATATTATTTATTTATACATATAAATATATGCTAGCATTAAGTTTATGGTAAATAAAAAAGCAATGGAAGGCATGTGCCCCAATTAATCACCTTTAGACATCTAGATATTTAAAAGTATGTATATATATAAATATATACATAAATATATATACATATATGTATATATTTGTATATATATATATATTTATATTTATTTATATATATATGTACACTTGTATAACTACACTTCTACACTTGTATATATGCATAGATATACCCTTTTATATATATATATATATATATATATATATATATATATATATATATATATATATATAATAACATTTTTTATATATTAATTATACACTTATGTATGTGTATTTGTATAGATAGATAGATAGATAGATAGATGCATACATACATACATACATACATGGAGGTTTATGTGTACCCAGTCACATATATTTTTCTTGTAAATTATACTAAAAAGGTGTATTTTTTTTGTATTGCAATACCATGAGTCGTTCAGAATTGTTTAAGATTGGCATGAACTGTCCATGGAATGTTTTACTTTTTGCAAAAAATGCCAAGCAGATAACCCTCACTTTAGGGTCCCAGACACAAGCTCATGGCGCATGCGCAGTGCAGGACATCTGGCACCCTGGCTCCACGTGCTGATGAATATGTATGAAAGTGCTTCTGTAGAGTTACTGCATACAGCATGAGACACTGTGATCCCAAGACAGCCTCAAGATAAATGTACGTATTCCTTCTCTAAACGCCACTCTTTCCTTCTGATCACAGAGTAAACAGTCAGGATAATTAAAAGAACACATTATACATTTAAATACAATTTATTGAAACACACAATAAAAAGAAACCAAACAAAAACAAACAGAAAATGAAACATTGTGTCTGTGCTTTTCACAATTTTTCAGTAAACTTTACAATGTTCATGCAATGTCCCATAGAGTGAAGTAGTGATAAGAGCAAATAGGCAATATTCATTTTAACTTAGAGTAAAAATATTTTATGATGTCATAGGTTTGGTTTCTGCAGTGACGTCAGCAATAGCTTATTATGTCATCAACCATCGTAAAATAAATATTCGCATCGTGTTATGAAGAAAAAATTGAGAAAAAGCTTTGTTTTAAAGAAATAAGGTGGATTTTCTTTTAGTATAGAGGACAGTGCAGATCTTTACAAAAATCGTTTCTTACACAGTGTAACAATTACTAGTGAATTTTATTATTATATGTTGTTTTGCAAATGGAAATAAAAAGAAGGGAATCCTTATTAAAGCCATCCACTGACTATTCACTGGTATACATTTGTAAATATGTTCAAATATAGCTACATGCACACATACAAGAAACATAGGTGAATTATATATATATATATATATATATATATATATATATATATATATATAGTATATATTATAAAATAATCATAATTATTATTAATATATATATGTATAAATATATATATATATATATTAAACTAATTACATATTTATTTTGTATATATCACAAATCTATTTCTCAATAAAAAGAACAGAAGAAACAATACTCGTTTTATTGCTATTTTGCAGTGAGTGTACTTTAGTGTTAATGCAATGCCGTCTGATTAGATCTCTATATATCTAAAAAGATTAATAATTCTCATAGTTTTGTGGATTTATATTGATTTTGCTACATAACATCACTGTCTTGCAAAATGGTTTCTGTATCCAAACAGAAATATGTAAGTATTTAGAGCACAGCTCTGTTACTGCAAACCTTCCCACTGTGTATTGTGTTCATCTTTTATGGGCATTATACATTGGCAAAATAAGATGTTGCTTTACATATCTGATAAATACACAATATAGTCTGTATATATGTTCTGTATGCTGCAATAAATTACTTAATAATTAGCAGTTAGGATCAGTGAAACAATAACGTCACTATTTAGTAATAAATTTGTATGTAAAATAATAATACATTATTATTATGCATGTGTATATATATATATATATATATATATATATATATATATATATATATATATATATATATATACATAATTATTTTTAATTGAAATGTATACATTTAATTTAATCCTTTCTCGTCATATAAATACTTTTAATGTTAAACCATTTTACTTTACACATTCTTGCAATGAACTGTAGATTATATATATATATATATATACATTTTTGTTCCAATTAAATAATTTGCAGAAGAGAGAGTGTCCATAAGCAGCTTAGGGGTTGTGTGGCAGTCTACATAAGTTGCTGAGTTTTAGTGCTGGGTGGACTCAGACTTGTGGCTAGTGTTTGGATATGGGATCTATTTATAAGCAGTGGTGGCTAGTGATGTGTCTATCTGGGCTTGTAGTGCAACTTGATCGCTTTAGAAAATGTTATGTGTTTGTAAAAATTAAAAAAATGTGGGGCTTATCCAGAAAGTTGTCTCTATTGTGTGCAGACTAGAGAGAGCTTATCCTGTAAGGTGGGCTCACTGGGAGCAGGCCTTCGTGGCTGATAGGGTAGGCTGTATTTATAGTGGATATTATTTTGGTATCTGGGCTCCATTGATGCAGTGCTGAGTAGTTAGTATGTGGTTTGTTGGGGAAGTTTACATTCAAAGCTTGTATCTGGTGTCCTAGAAGCAGCACTGGCTTGTTTGTAGTGTAAGGGAAGGATATTTAGGAAGCTGGGCTCCCTAGAAGCAGTTGTGGCTAGTATGTGGTTTGCAGGGGCAGGCTGCATTTCTGGCTTCCCTAGCAGCAGTTGTGGCTAGTATGTGGTTTGCAGGGGCTGGCTGCATTTCTGGCTTCCCTAGAAGCAGTTGTGGCTAGCATGTGGTTTGCAGGGGCTGGCTGCATTTCTGGCTCCCTAGCAGCAGTTGTGGCTAGTATGTGGTTTGCAGGGGCAGGCTGCATTTCTGGCTTCCCTAGAAGCAGTTGTGGCTTGCAGGGTCTGGCTGCATTTCTGGCTCCCTGGAAGCAATTGTGACTAGTATGTGGTTTGCAGGGGCTGGCTGCATTTCTGGCTTCCCTAGCAGCAGTTGTGGCTAGTATGTGGTTTGCAGGGGCTGGCTGCATTTCTGGCTTCACTAGCAGCAGTTGTGGCTAGTATGGTGTTTTCAGGGGCTGGCTGCATTTCTGGCTTCCCTAGCAGCAGTTGTGGCTAGTATGTGGTTTGCATGGGCTGGCTGCATTTCTGGCTTCCCTAGAAGCATTACTGGTGTGTTTGTGATATCCAAGACATATCTCAGAGTCTGGGCTCCTAGCAGCAGTTCTGTCTTGGTTATTCTGTAAGACTGTATCCATTGCTTATTTTGGAAGCTGGGCTCTCTAGAAGCATGGCTGACTATTATGTGGTTTCCAGGGGAAGGTGGTCTTCATGGCTTATTTTGGAGGCTCACTGTGCCTAGGTGTAGCCCTGCAGCCCCAGCCTGCCAGCCCTGCAGAACCCCCCCCCCCCTTAGTTTCTCTGCCTCCTCCACATCAGCTCCAAGTGTCTGTCTCAGCTTTTCTCCAACTTCTCCTCAGTCTGAGCTCTCAGATCTGCTGCTGGCCTCCTCTGGACTTGGTAAGTGACAGTCTCACCAACTTTTTACTGAAATCATTTCTCGTCTTATAAAGAGTCTATGTCTTCTGGCTGTTCATATAACCACAACGATGACTAGAAACTCGTGTGTTTTGGCTACTTGCTTAAAAACAATAAGAACGACAAAAACAATTAGAAACCTCAAGTTTCGCAAATATTCGCCATAAACCTACATTGATTTGTTTTATTAAAATCTTGAGAATGAATCATATTTTTTTCATAAAATCAAACTGCTTTATTTACAAAATTATAATAACTTAATTTGAACTTTAATAAGTACAATCGTCCTTCAGTGTAGTTTAATTCTATTTCTAAGTGAATTGTACATATTTTATTTTGAGTTATTTTGCGCATTTTGCGCATTTTTGGAGTTTATGTGGTTTAGTAACATATTTGTATTCATTCGCTGCCATGAACAATGAGGTCACACTGAGCTTCAATACTAATTCATATTTTGGCACAGTGCCCTATCTCCCTCTTTTATTTAGATTGTTTATTTAGATGATTATATTTATTTTGGAAACACAGAAAGTCACAATGAGAGCAAGTGGTTAATTGTTATCTTGTAACAAGATACACTTTGTATGGCAAAAGGGGGTTTTGAGTGACATTTGTTTGTAGGAATGCCCCCCCCCCCCCCCCCCCCCCACACACACACACAACTAAAGCTTTCAGGGCTTTGCGGTTTGCAGAGGGATTCCTTATACATGTATTATGCCCCAAATAATTACAGCTAGCTACATATTATTACACCTTTTTGACCCTTCTAATATTTCTTTACATAAAAAAAAGTAATTATCAGAATATTTTTTTCCCAGGTGAATATCCAGAATAAAACCAAAAAAAATAATCATCATTACAGAATTCTTGTTAAAATATATTAATATTTGTATTGCATTATTTCCATTTAGACATACAGCCCACAAAGATACTGCAGGATATTGTCCAAATGTAAACATGATAAGAAAAAATATATAGTTTGATTTTTTTTAAACAGTTATATTTTACTATATTTTAGAAAATCGATTATTATTTTATCAAACAAAAAATAAATAAATTTGTGGAAATTTTTGCACTATTCTTTTTAACTTATGATGTTCAAAATTAATAATAATTATGTTATATTATATACCATGCATTATTCAAAATGATTGTTTATTTTCATTCATTAAAAATAAATGTTGTCGATACAATCATAATACTGAAAATACATGTTTATTACACAGCCCTAATTCTTAGTATAGATAATTAGTGCATGTATTCATTGGTGTAGACAAAGTTAATTTGGATATAAAGTCTGCATTTCTTGCTACTGAACTCAATGTGGAAGCTGGGTAGGAGGAATCAGAAAGAGACTTGTGAGACCTCTGTGAGGGCCATAGAAACATGAAGTGTGGGTGTGATGTTCTGTATATGGAGGGGAGGAGGGGACAACCACTATATATATGGAGCATCCCAATCCATGCAAAGGTAACATTCAGTATCTTCTAAGACATGAAGTAAGATATTAACATGTCATGTTACTTGTGGGAAATCTGTTAAATACATAAAGGGATACATTTATATTTCTGATCTGGATTAATGTATTAGTGAATGCAGATAAAAAACACAAAATACACATTCAGTTTATGATTTGACACGATGCAACTATCTATCTATCTATCTATCTATCTATCTATCTATCTATCTATCTATCTATCTATCTATTTATCTATTTATCTAATTTAAATATCTATCTATCTATCTATCTATCTATCTATCTATCTATCTATCTATCTATCTACCTATCTAATTTAAATATCTATCTATCTATCTATCTATCTATTTATCTATTTTAAATAACTATGTATCTATCCTATTTATCTATCTATCTATCTAATTTAAATATCTATTTATCTATCTATCTAATTTAAATATCTATGTATCTAACTATCTAATTTATCTATCTATCTATCTATCTATCTATCTATCTATCTATCTATCTATCTAATTTAAATATCTATCTATCTATCTATCTATCTATCTAATTTAAATATCTATCTATCTATCTATCTATCTATCTATCTATCTATTTATCTAATTTAAATAACTATTTATCTATCTATCTAATTTAAATATCTATCTATCTATCTATCTATCTATCTATCTATCTATCTATCTATTTATCTAATTTAAATAACTATTTATCTATCTATCTAATTTAAATATCTATCTATCTATCTATCTATCTATCTATCTATCTATCTATCTATTTATCTAATTTAAATATCTATTTATCTATCTATCTATCTAATTTAAATATCTATACATCTATCTAATCTATCTATCTTAAATCTCTCTCTCTATCTCTCTCTCTCTATCTCTCTCTCTATCTATACACATTTATGTTCGTTATCTTGAAATGTGTATGTCCTAAGAAAGAGTCTCAAGGCTATATAATGCATACTTGCAGTTCTCTAACCTTACTCTATATCCCAGGCCATGACGTCACACTTTAATGCCTGATCTCTTTGCAGCACAGCACAGGGTATATCTGCACTGACACTGGGTGAGGATATAAGTGGTGGAAATGCAAACATATATGCGGTCTTGGAACAATAATAACTGGATAAAAAATCATAAAAAATATAAATGGATAAAAAAAAAAAATCTTAAAGCAGCAGAATCAAGTAACCCCAAAGTTATTCCTATCACTGATATCTCTAGGGCTGTGTATGGCTCTATAGAAACCTCTCTGTATGCATCATCCATATGTACTGGGCAGATTCCATCTGTAGGTACAAGTCTTTCTGCTATATGTTTTATCCATAGAGCATCTGGTCAGACATATGTCCTTCCCATTCACAAGTAGCAGTGCAGCCCTGGCCACTAGAAAGCAGGATTTGCTTAGTCATAGCAGGATAATACAACCAGGACTATCTGTAGCTGCATGTGCCAGGCCAGCTCCTCCTATATACACTGCATAGGTCTCACTACTCATGTAGCTGAAGATCACACAATAACATGATACACTAGCTGATAATCATGCAGTAGTCACTTAAATACAAATAATACATACTCTCTGTATATGTAATATCTGGTGTACATGCTGTGTGCATTGGAGCTGACAAAATAGCATACAAGATTTTGCAATTTAAATATAAATTTGAATTGAGAGTTTAAAAATATTTATATCTAAAATCAATTTTTCATAGTTTTATTGTTTATAATTTTTTTTTTTTAATTTGTTGGGCTTAAATAGTAGATACAATGATGTATATTTATCATGTGTGGATGAATTTGGGGATAAAAAAAAGTGCAGTTAAATATCCTCATTTGCTATTTTATTTATATAGGAACCATTTAGTAAACAAAGTTAAATTGTATTCCTTCTTGATAAAAAGGCTCCATAGAAAACACTGTAAGTGGAGGTATTTTATGTTTTCATTCTGTTTCACTCTGCTTAACCCCATGTTTACCCCATTGTACCTTCATATACAAGTCCATGTCCATATTATGACATTGTAATTGGAAGGCTGTATATTTATACAATGATCTGAACTATTGCAGACACAATCTATAGGTGCATATACAGTACATATGTAAGTAGGACTCATATATCTGTAATAGATAAGGTAAGTATGCATGGGTGTAGGAACTGGGGGGAATAGGGGGGGGGGGTGCATATCCCCCCAGATTTTTCTATGTTTGCATTTATGTATATATAAGCTATTTTATGGCCTGCGTATACAATGAGTCCTACATCCCTGTATGTATACTATATGATTGCATCATATATATAGGGATAGATACACTAAGCTATCACAGGGGCTATGGAGATTTGCAATGACTTTCCCCCCACAGGAAATAGACGTCACTATAGATGTATTTTATTTCCAAGCATCATTCAAAATATTTTCCAGCCCTAATTTAAACATTTGTTTCCCATCATGTAGAAATAAAAGGAATAATAATAAAGTTTAATAGCAAATAATACTAAATAATACTAAGAGAAATAATTTTTGGTATTTTTATAATTAATGTGAATTATAATCTTCATACAGGTTTTCTATAGACCTAAAAAAAAAATGTTCAGGAATAATATTAAATAAGGATTTAAATGTTGTTAAGATGTTCAGGGTGACAAGAAGCCTGCATTTCCTCATTTACATGTTTCACACCTAGTTTTGTTCAACATGGGCTGAAAGCAAAATATTAAACTATGCAATGAGGTGAGACATTACTGTGACTAATCACAGAATTAATAAGTGGGTGGATGTTATATGGTTTGGCACAGTATCATGGATTCCAATATAGGTTTTACTCATTTTTAAAGGATCACTGTGGGCTTTTTTTGATGTGGTCTTTTGAATAATTAAACTTGATAATAAGCAAAATGTTTCTAGAAAGTAAATAAATAAACCCAATGTTAGCACTTGTAGTTTTAGCTGCTGTATGCCCATGGTCAGGACTGTGTTTACATATCAGGCACCCCTAACACACACTCCTTAGGCACCCCCCTACCCAAGCACACCTGACCACCATGATGCACAGCTAGCAACTGGAGGTCAAATTAAAGGTGATCCACCAATAATGCACTAATCTATCTATGGTCACTCCAAACTTCATGTCCATTTGCCATATGAGTCCAGTGCAAACACACAACATCTGGAGGTTAATTTTATTGATTTATAAAAGTCAATGGATCTTTTTTCCAAAATCCACATAAACATCATCATTTATAGAAAGCTAAAAATACAAGAAACACATGACAGGCATTTGCTTGTGCTGTTTTACACATCAATGAGATCATTGTATATATCATATGAATGTTTACAAGTATTCAGCAACATATCTATCTATCTATCTATCTATCTATCTATCTATCTATCTATCTATCTATCTATCTATCTATCTATCTATCTAACTATCTATCCATCTATATTTCTATCTATCTATTTATCTATCTATCTATCTATCTATCTATCTATCTATCTATCTATCTATCTATCTATCTATCTATCTATATATATATATCCATCTATCTATCTATCTATCTATCTATCTATCTATCTATCTATCTATCTATCTATCTATCTAACTATCTATCCATCTATATTTCTATCTATCTATTTATCTATCTATCTATCTATCTATCTATCTATCTCTCTATATATATATATCCATCTATCTATCTATCTATCTATCTATCTATCTATCTATCTATCTATCTATCTATCTATCTATCTATCTATCTATCTATCCATCTATATTTCTATCTATCTATTTATCTATCTATCTATCTATCTATCTATCTATCTATCTATCTATCTATCTATCTATCTATCTATATATATATATATATATCCATCTATCTATCTATCTATCTATCTATCTATCTATCTATCTATCTATCTATCTATCTATCTATCTATCTAACTATCTATCCATCTATATTTCTATCTATCTATTTATCTATCTATCTATCTATCTATCTATCTATCTATCTATCTATCTATCTCTCTATATATATATATATCCATCTATCTATCTATCTATCTATCTATCTATCTATCTATCTATCTATCTATCTATCTATCTATCTATCCATCTATATTTCTATCTATCTATTTATCTATCTATCTATCTATCTATCTATCTATCTATCTATCTATCTATCTATCTATCTATCTATCTATCTATCCATCTATACATCTATCTATCTATCTATCTATCTATCTATCTATCTATCTATCTATCTATCTATCTATCTATCTATCTATCTATATATATATATATATATATATATATATATATATATATATATATATATATATATATATATATATATGTCCATCTATCTATCTATCCATCTATCTATCTATCTATCTATCTATCTATCTATCTATTCATTTGCATTTCAATGTAATTACAGTATGCCATGGTTGTGGACAGAGTAACAGGTAATAATACACTGTTGATATAAATATAATTTGTTCTATGCATTATTTTATTTCTTTTTTTTAGAAAGTTTTCAATTCCTTAAAATTATCATTTTTTACACGTAGTTTACACGTAAAGATGATATGTAAAGAAACCTTTAAAAATATATCGACCCTGGAACAAACAAAACATCATGACATAAAAAATCTAGAATTCTTTTTCCAGCTCACAACATAAAGTATACTCTGTCTTTCAAGCAAGAGCGAGACTTGCTGGTCTTTACATACTAACCATATATGAGAAGTTAGAATCCAAGTTAGCCATTGTTGGACCTATAAATAAGAGGAGCAGGATGTGTTTTTGAGGGAAGCCCGGCGGTGAGATGTCTGGTCCTTTCAGGATATGAGGGAGGGGGCGAGGTTGGCAGCTCTGTAGCAGACAGTGAGTGAGAGGCAGAAATAGTATAAGGAAGT
The DNA here is from genome assembly GCA_027410445.1 of Discoglossus pictus. Lineage (NCBI taxonomy): Eukaryota > Metazoa > Chordata > Amphibia > Anura > Alytidae > Discoglossus > Discoglossus pictus. The sequence goes on from CM050165.1 coordinate 359,084,465, forward strand.
GATACCTCTTGCAGGCCACTGAGGAGCAAGGTGGTGCGGATACAGTGATCATTCTCATGCACTCCCATCCCCCCAAAAGAACTTGCTCATTGCACCTGGCTAGAGAAGGGAGGGTCTCTGTGTGAAACATAAAAAGCTGAAATTTAGGTGCATTGTTATTCAAATGAGATACCCCTCCATGGGAGGCACCCATAGACGGCTGTCTTGTTTGCCTAGTCATTAATCCAGCCCATGGCGCTGACTGAAGCTTTTTCTGCATTCACAGTCTCTTCCCACCTCTGAAAGTTGATCAGCAGAAAATAAAATGGTAGATTCCACTGCAGCACAATTGCATCTAAAAAGCAATACTTTAGAAAATTTATTATTTTTTACACTCTAAAAACATGTTGCCTATTTTACGTGTATTTTTGAAACATAATATGAGAGCTGGTTCACAAGGGCATGTTTATTTATATATCAGTGGATGGAGGGGGGGTGTGTGGAAAACGGGAGAAGCAAGAATGCTTTGTTAGATAATTGGATCCAACTGAAATGGACTTCACACACTGTTCTCCTCACTGGCCGTGAAGAAGACCAATTGCATCAGGACGTGCAAATATTGCTTCTCAAAAATAAACACCTCTCTCAAATTCCCACAAAGGTATCACAGAAGCCTCCAAGATTTAACAGAGGCATCAAAATGTTTTTTTTTTCTAATTAAAAACTGCTTAATTATGTTTTCAAACATATATTTTGTTATTGTACCATGCCAGTACATAGCGTACGTTTCTTAGATACTTATTTTCTGGATGTGTTCCCTTTACTGAGCACTTTCTTACCTGTGATGAGCAGAGATAAGGTAAGTCGGGCGGATTTTCTCATTGGAAAAAGTGCTTAGTAAATCAAATAGTTACATGAGATATTTAGTAAATCTACCCTCCCCTTCCCTATCCTTATCAAACATATTGAGCCTCACATTAGCATAATAATGCAACATAAAAATGCTGTACAGAAAAATGGCTAATACAATGTATATATCATTTATTAACGATCTTTAAGAAGAAACCGTTTTGTTATTAGGGTGACAATGTCATACAGTAATATCATTTCTGAAAATATTAATTTCCTTCAGTGCACCATTTCAAATAAACTAATAATAAATGAGTTAATATGGAAAAGGCACTTTGTCACCAGTGACTATCACTCACTATTTTGAAGAGATACTGCACAGGTCCCAGCTGTGGTAGAAATTAAAACTTAAAACTTAATAAGGATGTTTGCAGCTGGTTGTTATTAAGAATAAACTAAATTTGTGTTAGATAATTAACTTGAATGTTAACCAACAAGGAATGCTCTACCTGCTAATAACCCAACTGTGAGTGTCATTTAATAACCCAAGATAAGATGAGATGGCAAGTTCATTTTAAAAAAATGACAAACTTTTGCAATATCTTTATTTATAGATGAAGCTTTCTTTTCTTCTGCTTAATTCCTTTGTTTTATTTCTCAGGAGGACCGCCGTCCAAAGAAAAAAGGTTCCTTTCCTGTTATGCTAGTGCAGCACAGCGCAGCACAAAGCAGCAGCAGTGGCGGTGAGCATCCGCTAGATGGCGCTGCCAATATTCCGGTGCCAAATCATAGAGTCAAGGCTTAGGTAGACTGTTAGGATGAGGGTTAGGGTTGGAGTTAAGGTGAGGCTAACATTATAAGCTTTGAACTTCTCTCACATATCGGCAACGCTGCAAAATATCGACAGCACCATTTAGCAGTTGGAGGCCCCACTGTAGCGGCGGATCTGTTCCGACACCAAAACATGATAGATCCGAAAAAATTACTTTTGAATAATTTTAAGTTTCACTGATATCATAATACGGCCTTGAGAAAAGTCATAGTGTTACTTTTTAATTTGAATTATGTCCCTACTTGAACCTTGAGGCATCCATGATATTTTGGTTAAGGGTACATGTATGAGAAGAGTGTTTTTTGCATTTCTGCAGGAGCAGGACTTGCATCCTTATAACTGCCTGCTTGTGAGCATGTCTAAAACCTGCAATAATTTAGCAAATCCCTTTTTCCTACTCCCCCACCCCAAACTTTACAGATAGATAAGATAATAATAGCACAATGTGCGCTAAGCTTGCATAATGTATCAAATACAGACATGACAAAAAATAAGATGATTTTCTAAAAATGTGTTTATGCTCATTATTAACGGACTTGGAAAATTTATTAAGCACCTCAAGTGGCCGAGATGTGCACCCATGTATTTACTATGCACTATTTCCTATGGGGAAAATTGAGATCACAACAATTCTCCCCTCATCTCAGTCACTTGAGATATTTAGTATTTTTTTTCCTATTGTTAGTTTGTTAGATAGTTTACAAAAAGGGGAGCAGTGAAGTAACAGAGAACATAAATGAAATAGATTTGTTTTATTAAAAATTTTTGGGTTTCCACACACCCAGAGCTGTTTACATAGGCACCTGGTACTAGCCAATAGAAAAACTGCATTCAAGTACAGTTTTATGCTAACCTTCAAGCCAACAGCAGAACAATGCAGAAATCCACAGCAGCAAGGTCTAAGCTTCCTCTTGTTTCCTTGTGGTGGGGACTACACATCCCAGGATGCTTTGCAGAAACTGACTTCCCAAAGATTGCAAAATTATAGCAGCCTGTGATTGGCCAAAATGAATTATACATTTTATATTAATTTAGCTAGGATTTTTCAGGGGCGTTCCTTGTCAAAATGAACTGACATAAAGCTGAATAAATTTGCAGACTCTAGAGTAAGTTTATTAATGTTTTTGGGGGGTTATTTTCATGCCAACAAATGTTTTCATACACTACTGATTCTCCTCTATTAAATGCATTCATAATCCAGGACACTTAAATATGCCTTTAAATATCCCTATGTCCTATGTTTTCCATATAGTTATTTATCAAAAAAAGTTAAACTGTATTCCAACTTGATACATGTTTTCCTATAAAAAAATATACAACATTTCGATATTTTATCATTTATCTCCACGTATCCTTACGTAAGGGTTCCCTGGGGGTTCAGTGGTTAGGATTTGGTGCTTTCACTGCTGTGACCTGGGTTCGATTCCAAGAGGTCACACCTCCCTGAAGCCATGCACGGTTGATTCTGGTCAGAACTTGGATGGGAGAACACCTAGGAATACCAGGAGCTGCATGCTGTGGCCCACTGGAGAAGAAACGGGCAACACACTCCATTGTCTCTGCCATGAATACTAAGTGGATCAGAATGGTGTGTTGCAGTCCATGAGGTCACAGAGAGTCGGACACGACTGAACAATGTAAACACATCTATAATTATCCCTGGTTCATAAATATACTATATAAAAGTAAGTATAAAATAATAATACATTATTTGATACTAAGAAACAAAAACATCGCACCTATTTTCTTACAAATTAGTGGCTTACTTGTCATTATGTATTATATCAAGAATATTATGATGTCTTCCATGCTCAAAGAAAATGTCAACAGCTTTTACAGATAAATAATCTTTAAAAAATGATCTGCCTGTAGCCCACTAGTACAACATGATGTAAATACATGCAGCCATTGCTCCTTTCAGTGTGTGGGGCTTTACGTAACTTACACGAATGCTAAGGTTAAGTCTGAATTCTCATTATGCATCTCAAAGGAATGCAGCTAGAAATGAGCTTTATAAATCCCATCACATGAATGTACTGAATGCATTATTATGATAACTTAATTATTATAACAAAGCCTCCCTTGGCTGCAGTGCTTGTAAAATCATATCAGATGGCAGGTACCTAAACCCTTTAGTGCCACAGAGCCCTAACATGCACCGCAGTGATATGTGTTACAGGTCCCTCTGGAACTGTATGGGATTACATATTACTTTCCAATCTCCACTAACCAAATGCTAAAGGAAAACATTTATTCATTTACAAGATTTTCAGAATTTGATAATTTAAAGATCTTTTCCTTTTGAGAAATAATATCTACTCCAAAATGATCGGAAAGCAAATTAATATTTTCTCACTGTTTTTTGTATGATCATTTCTATTTATTATATAGACATTTTTGTGACTATGTTCAGCTTCCACGTGATGGGGTCACAAGTCAGTCTCATGTTACTGAGTTGAATATTATTTTCTGTGCAATCTTATCTGGACCATAAAAGGCATGTCAATAAACTTGTGTGTAACATATAAACCATTGGACTTCATGTGCTCATTCTTTGGATTTTCTCTTTAGCGTTTTTGGCATCTAAAGGTAGAATTTAATAAAAGGTTTTATGTATTTTTTCATACCATAGATAATTTCACCATAAAGGGCTAAACAACTGGTTTAGTTCCCATATTTATTATAGTTGGGTGAAAAAGTCAGTGTCGCACAGTGTCGTATTGTGTCACTTCAGTGGAACATTGCACTATATCCACAAAGCACCTCTAAATGTTGCAGCAGATTTTGGCAGCAGCTATAGTTTATTCTGGGTTCCCTGGTGGTCCAGGGGTTAGGATTCAGTGATTTTCACTTCTGGGTTCGATTCCAGTCAGGGAACATGCCTATAATACAACTTAACAAGGCTATTATATGTTGGTGCGTTATAAATAAAGGATAATATTAAATATCCTATTCACAATAACTCACCATGAGCTGCATGCTGCTAGCTTTTAAAGTGGAAAAACACCTTTAATAAATCTCATGGGTGTTCCCTGGTGGACAAGTGGTTAGGATTCAGTGCTTTCACTGCTGCAACCTGGGTTTGATTCCAGTCAGGGAACCAAGAGGTCACACCACCCTGAAGCCATTCAGAGTTAGGCCTGGTCACTGCTTTGATGGGAGACCACCTAGGAGCTGTATACTGTGGCCCACTGAAGAAGGAACTGGCAACACCACTCCAGCATCTCTGCCATGAATACCAAGTGGATCAGCATGGTGTGTTATGGTCCACGGGGAGTCGGACACGATTAAACGATGCAAACACACACACATACAGCCTTATTAAATTATTATTCAGTAAATTTAAAAGCGCTATATTTAAGCACACAGCATATTTATTTACAGAAGTTTTTAGTTAGTGAAGACCTTGCTTTTGGATAGAAGTTCACTAACTAAAAACTTCTGTAAAAAAATATTCTATGTGCTTAAATAGAGCCCTTTTAAATTTACCGAATCACAATTTAATAAGGCTGAGGTTTATTCTGCTGTAATGAGGGTGGTGCAGAGCCAAATACGCTGGATAAAGGAAGTATAAACAAATGTAAATTACATAAATAAATAAATGAAGCTTTTTCTACATTTACATCTACTTTTTTAATTCTGCACTGCAGGTGCTTGCACAACAAAGGCAAAAGTTGTGGGTAAATACACAGATACATTGAACAGTATTGTGAGTACAAGATACCTGTGAATTTGCCATTGAATTTCTGCCATGTGATTTGTATTATAATAGAAGTCAAAAGGTAAAAACATTGCTTCTATTATAATGCAAATTGTGAGACAAACAGTGAAGTGCTATGTAATTGAGGAGGATTTGTGATATGTGACACATATACAGTTCAGTTGTGCTTCTAATTATGGGAACAGGACTTTTTTATGATTATGATGATACAATTAGATAATATCTTTACAGTGCATTCTGCAAAGTAAAAATGCTGTGAGTAGGGGTCACATACAACATATACAGTCTTCCCTCATTGCACAGACTCACCATGGATTTAGCAGGTAATGGAAATATCATGGAGACCCAAGGTTGTGTGGCCCCACATACACTGGTGTACCTAGCCCATTGTGTGTATTTGTATTATTCTACAAAATTAGAGTATTTAGGAAAATTAATATAATGTGATCAAATGAAACTATACTAAATACCCCCTTCTGGATCGCTACCTTGTCATAGCGAAGGGGCTTTTGTACTTCAATGAGACTGTGAGCTATACTATGTAGGGTCACCCAAGATGTGCAGGAGATAGCTGGGGAAGGAACTGGCAACCCACTCCAGTATCTTTGCCAAGAACACCATATGGATAAGCACAACCAGACACAAGATGTGATGCAATCTGTAGGGTCACTGAGAGTCAGATTCGACTGGAGGACTGAATAACAACAACAATAAATATCAAATCCAATCCAATGTTTTCTTTATTTAAAACTTAAGTCAGGTACAACATATTTGTAAGGTACGGTCACTTCTTCATCAATACATCTAACTAATCATACATAAACAATTTACATTTAAATATATAATAGGATGTAGTTATTCTTGCAATAAAACCAATTAGGATTGTCTGCATATCAAAACTGATGACAATTATCATAAGGTTAATAAACTGAGATAAAAAGTGGAGTTAAGAAGTTCCACTACCAATGTTTTCTATAAAATTGTACCCCCTTTTGATAAATGGGTTCCGTATAATAATTAAAAAAAATGATTTATTAATTCTTTTTGCATTACTTAAAAAAATAATTACATTATTTAATTAATTTTATGCTATTCAATTCAACTGGGTTATAAAATTTACACTGCACTTCTTTCTAAGAAGTCCCAAGAATAACATCCTTATATTCTGGAACCTCCCGCATGCCCCAAGAAGAGCGGCTTCATGCTACCAATGTCTCAATCTGCTCAGACACATTGGTGTAATTTACTAAAGGATGGCGGGTGTGTATACAGCGATCCAGCATCTCAGGTCATCATAAGATTTGTGTTTGTGTCGTTCAGTTATGACCGATTATCCGTGACCTCATGGACTCAACACACCATGCTGATCCACTTGGAATTCATGGCAGAGATACTGGAGTGGTTTGCTAGTTCCTTCTTCAGTGGGCCACAGCATACAGCTCCTGGTATTCCTAGGTGGTATCCCATCCAAGTACTGACCAGGCCTAACCCTGCATGGCTTCAGGGTGGTGTGACCTCTTGGTTCCCTGACTGGAATCGAATCCAGGTTGCAGTAGTGAAAGCACTGATTCCTAACCACTTGTCCACCAGGGAACCCCCATGAGATTAATTAAAGGCATTTTTCCACTTTAAAAGCTAGCAGCATGCCCCTCATGGCGAGCTTTTGTAAATGGGGTATTTAATAGGCGTGTTAAGTTGTGTTATAGGCATGTTATGGGTGCCATACCCTGAAAACACAAGTTCTTGGAATTTTGCTTTTAATCTCATGATAGCAGTATTTTACATAAAATTATATTGTCAATATTCAGCCATTAACATAGAACATATGTGGCTATTATATAACTCTAAAAAGCAAGTGAAGTGTTAATTTTATATCAAAGTTGAGGAGGAAAACAATAATTAAGTAACCAAGTCAAAAATTCATATAAAGTAAAAAAATGCTTAAAGAGTCCCTTTCATTTTTTTTCCACAATTTGATTTACAGTTGATGATGGCTTTAAAACAAGTATAAGTTATGCATAAAGTTTGTGGTTTTAAATTCTTTCCCGCATTCTATGGCACCACTGTGAAGAGTATTTATAAATGTTAAGTAAGGGCAGATTTTTAGAAAACCAAATAATTAAAATCTGCTTTTTTGAGTATAATTTAATTTCCATAAGAAATATTAAAAACAAAAGTTTATTGCATTGCGGAAAGAAGAACAATTTTAATATTATAAAATAATAATTATTAAATATATAAAATAAAATTGCAAAGCATTGGCCAACAAATTGTAGCGAACTTATGCCACTATGTAAAAGTAACAGTTGTCACATCATAGTTACAGAAATACATTTATATATCTGCAAATTTCATTTTGAGATATATATATATATATATATATATATATATATATATATATATATATATATATATAATACATTGTATATACCTTTTACTTATGTTTGTATTACAATTAATACATTTAAAGTATTACCATTATTGTAGTTAAAGTAAACTATGTAAAGGATGCAAATTGCTTCCACATAGGAAATAGATACTGCAGCCTTCAATACGATGTGTTATGGGGGAATTTCTTCCTGGATAAAACCCATATGAGTTCATGTCAAAAATGCTATATTTTTGAACACGTTATAATTTTTTATAATATTTTCAAATGTATTATAAAAAGTTATATTCATACGTATTCCAGGTATATAGTATATATACATTTCCTGGGTTTTAAATGTTTGGTATGAAGCAGGCAGTGATTATCATAAAAATATGTGATATACAGAAAAATTCAGTGTACTTACAAAGTTAAATGCAGGAGAGTAAAATCCAGCTTTGCACACCCACAGGAAGCTTACATAGTCAAGTACACACAGGAAAGGCAGCCAGATACAGAGTTTGACCTTTCTGGTACAGACCACAGGAAGTACTTGCTGCAAAGGTGAGAAAGGCCGTTTTCCCCATAGGCAATACGGCATAGTAAATCAAGAGATAAAAAGAAATGCACTTAATATTAATGAATTTCCTTCAGTGTTTGTTGCCAGCCGGTGCTATGAAGTGGTCCAGTGCATGCACAACAGGAGACTACCTGCAATTTGCTTTATGCGCTGTTTGACTAGGCTTCCATGTAGGTGCATTTTATTGTGTTGCAACATAAAAATATACTGTCCAAACAATGAGACTGTAATCTTCTTCTGCCTTCCAAATTAAGGTAAGTTTGTTGTTGTTGTTAAGTTGTTCAGTTATGTCTTATTCTCTGTGACCCTATCTATCGTTATGTCTCCGGTCGTGGCTATCCATTAGGTTTTCTTGGAAAATATACTGGAGTGGGTTGCCAGTTCCTTCTCCATTGGACCGCAATTTGTCTGATCTCTCTACTATGACCTGTCCATCTTGGGTGACCCTACATGGTATTGCTCACAGCCTCGCTGAATTACACAAGCCCCTTCACCACAAGAAGGTAGTGATCCAGAAAGGGAAGGTAAGCTTGGTGTGTATTCAGTCCTTCAGTCATGTTCGACTCTTGGTGACCATATGGAGCTTATCTATATGGTTTTTCTGGCAAAGATACTGGAGTGGGTTGCCAGTCCCTTCTCTAAGACAAGTTTACATCATCTTAAATTTAGTTTTTCTTTGGTACATTAATTCCTCTATTTTGACTGCATATACTGGTCCATAAAGGTAACAAGCATTTCAGATTCCCTTTAGCTTTCTGTCCATTTATATCATTTTGAGATTAACATGATAGCATTTTGTGAAATCTTTGACAAATAGTTAGGCAAGGAACATGTTATAAAGCTAGTTTTTACTTAAAAAAAAAAAAATGATGTCAATGCTTGTGCTTGATACTCTGGTGTGTGTGTGTGTGTGAGGGGCATTTACATTTCTGGAGCAGCAGGGCTTTCAATTATGAGGAGTATTTACTAAGCAATCACACAGGCTGTTATGAAAAAGGGAGAACTATGGGACTAATGGATTGAGTTGACTGTGCCGTGTTGGAAGTAATTTCCCCCCAACAAAAAAAATACAACATATTAAATATTAGCATTACAGATACAGAAACCCTGTAGCAACTCTCCCCCCTCTTCACAGTCCCTATGAAGGCTAAGTAAATACCCCAACTGTTACAAGCTGTCTGCTTCTGAGCATGGGAATAGGGTTGGACTCAGGGGTGTAGGAGCCAGAATAATTCTGGGGGAGATAGAGTTCATTGTATACATATTTTGCCTTTACATGCTCTATCAATCTATCACAGTCCTGTACACCACCCACACCCTTTAGAATGTAAGATTGCGAGTTTTCAATCACACTAGGTACTTTAGGGAAAGCACTGTGTATATCTGATTGAAAGCTCAATAATAGGGCCCTCCATCCTTTGCACTGTTTGAAAGGGTTCTTGACTTGTACTTAACCCCTGTATAGCGCTACGGAATATGTTGGTGCGTTATAAATAAAGGATAATAATAATAATGCACAGGCCGTAAAATAGCTTATTTAAACATACATATAAACATAGAAAAACCTGGGGAGGATTTGCCCCACTCCCAGTTCCTACACTCATGGGTTGGTGTACAATTGGATAATATCCACTGTATACCATATCCTACTCACCTCTCCCTTCTCACTCCTGCCTCACCCCTTCAACCACTGGTAAATAAAAAAAGACATCCTCCTGCTCCAAGAAGTAATCCTTTGTGCATAAATTCTCTAAAAGTGTTTTTATCTTCATAGCTTACACAATTACTACTTTTAGTTTGCTCTTTAGTTCATAAATGTGAATTGTTTCTTGACATACAGTGGTCCTTTAGATCATTGCTTACTTCATAGTCTTGTAGGAATTGCCCCCTTTGCCATAAATTAAACTTTCCAGCACGGTTTACTTACATTTCCAGTGTTATATCACATGCTCTCTTTCCTCAGCTCCTTTGTTCTTCTGGATTGTTTCCAATCAGATTTATCTAATGCTCACTCAAGTGAATCAGACCTCCCCACAGTAGCAAACTATCCTATCGGTATTATAATATTCCTCATATTAATACAAGCTATGGGTTGCTTCCTGGACCATGTTGCATATTACTGGGGTTATCTTTTTGGATCATCATACCAGTCCTTTATTACAGAGATTTGGAGAAATATTTATTTTTTCAGTGTAATGTTTCTTGCATTTCAAGAACTCTGTATTTGTCTGGATCTTATAGAAATAAAAATATAGAAACTATTTCCTGATAATTAAATGTTGTATGTATAAATCGTAGGAGAGGAGATAAGGTTTAATATTTGCTTTTCAAGAACAAAAAATTATAACAGTCAAATATTTTAAGGACACTATAAAATCTTATGTCTTAATGTTATTAACAATAGCATACTATTATGTGCTCCACAATAAAGACTATCTCTATTATAAGAACATGGAATTCAAACATTTTCTGTCATGCATTAAAAAAAATAGTTTTAAGTATTAGAAAGTTTTTTCATGAAAAAAGACAGCTGTGTAAGCCATAGTCATGGCCGGATTAACCATTAGGCCAACTAGGCAGCCGCCCAGGGGCACTTCCCTGTGAGGGGCGCCACTTAACAAAACAAAGAATAGTCCCTGGCTTAAAAAAACTAAATACTCCAGTTCATGGACTGGCTACTAGGGAGTAATCACCTAGAACAAGAAAGTCACAACAGGAAAAGGAACTCACACGCACAGAAAAGGCAAAAATGGGTCTGTGTATAACTGTGTACTCACTCACAGGTGCTCCTCCACTTCACTGCCTAGGGGCTCTAAAAAGGTAGATCCGTCCCTGGCCATAGGTATGAAAATGTTTTTAGAGAAAATTATAATTTTTGTTTACAAATAGAATAATTAATTTTCTCTTTGTTACATCACTTCCTGAGGGTTGGATCATGAGGGTGTTTTTGCTTATCTAATAGTGGGAGAAGGGGTGGGACAGGTTTAGAGGCTTGGATAGATGTTTGTTAAAATTGACGCTACACCTCTTCCTTCTCAAATGATGCAAGTACGTTGGTCCAGTGGTTAGGATTCGGTGCTTTCAACGCTGCGACCTGGATTTGAGTCCAGTCAAGAAACCCGACAGGTCACACCAGCCTGAAGTCATGAATGGTTTGGTCTGGTCAGTACTTGGATGGGAGATCACCTAGGAATACCAGGAGCTGTATGCTGGAAAAGGAACTCTGCAATAAATACCAAGTGGATCGGCATGGTGTGTTACGGTCCATGAAGTCACGGAGAGTTGAACAAGACTGAATAACGCAAACACACACATTGCTCTCCAGAAATGTAAACACTGCTCTCACACACACATCTTCCACCAAATTATTAAGTATTAATCTTCCAGGGCATTTTTCATTGTTTGTAGTTTCAACCTTCAAGACAAAATTGGTTGTCCCTGTTGCATATTCAATGGGTTTTCATTTCCAAGGTACCCAAATACTTGAGACAAGCCTAGAGACAGCAGAAGGATTTATAAGATAGTAATGATAATAATAAATTAAACAAAAGGCTGTTTTTATGTTTTTCAGTTTCCTAAAAATATGTTAATATTTATTTATACTAGTTTAAAATGCTGGACTATGATGGCGATTATATAATTGTATTCCCTATGTTGCATATAGAAATTGTTTATCAATGGACCAGTACATTGTGTTTTATAAATGTAGTTATGGCTCTGCCTTTTTGGGTAAATTGTATTAAAAAAAAAAAAAAATACAAAGTATATAAACTATGACAGGAGTAAAAGATAAAATGGAAGTTGTAATGCTTTTAAAATAAATATTTTAACTAAATAAAAAAAAAGATTAATTAAAAAAAGTCCAAAATGGAAGATTAGAATGGGGGACCTCAGGCTTTTTGTTTCCACTACATGATTAGCAATTACATTAGAAAACAATAAAGCAAAATAAATAAATCAAATAAAAAACTAAACAAAAAAACAAACAATAAAGCTAAAAATAATCATTAAGACTTTCACAGCCTGAACCTTAGTATCCGTATAGATGCTTGTGGAAGTGCATCAGGAGCTATGCAAGAAGTAAATAAAAATGTAATTATCTCAGTCAGTTTTTAATACATTTAAACCGATTTTCCTCTTGATTTTTCACTCTCTGCCTAATGGTACAAAGCTAATATGGTACTTCATTATCCCTTTAACCGTGTTGGATAGATATCTCTCAGAGTGAATAAAATGCAGTATTTGGTAACACAAGTTGTTTTAGAAAGCTAGACGCTATACATGTTAGTACTCCAAACCTCCTAATAATTCCAACGGCTGAACACCATTGTCATGAAATTACTTACATTGAGCAACTGGGTAAGCTGAAGCCTTGCTAAGATCTCAATACATCTGGAACAATTTGGCTACATGCATAAAAAGAACGGCACAGTTGACTCTAATAAATATCCTTATAAATTTCACTTAAACAATACTGCTTTTTTTTTTTTTTTTTCCCCCGTTTCTTTTAGAATTTAATACAAAAGGTAACAGCCATTCTGGAAACAAGGATCTTTGGATCAAGCAGGGAAAATAGGTTTCATGTCATTAAATAGATGCTGAGAATCATTATTAACATTCATTTCCTAGTGACTGTGTCCAAGTTAGTAAGTGGAGCCATATCAATGAGCCCCAGAGTCTGTAGGTATTAGCATTATTTTTAAACATAGCAATAAAATGCATACAGGTACTGCTTTATATAAAAATTATAAGTACAGAGGCAATACAATGATCTCATGAAAGTAAAAATTAATTTGTTAAAATAAATGTAAGCAAATACATCTACTTTATTATATTATATCCATGCCTTCATTTTTAATACAAAAGAGGATGTTGAAATTACTTTAGTTGCTTTAGAAATTTACAGCCTTATTAAATTGTGATTCAGCCAATTGAATAGGGCTCTATATAAGCACACAGCATATTTTTTTTACATAAGTGTTTAGTTAGTGAAGACCTTGCTTTTGGATAGAAGTTCACTAACTAAACACTTCTGTAAAAAAAAATATGCTATGTGCTTATAAAGAGCCCTATTCAATTGGCCGAATCGCAATTTAATAAGGCTGTACGTAAGGATATTACTTTTATGTGTTACTTGAGAGATTTAAAGAAGCACAGAAAAAGATCTTCATAAAAGAATTATAAAAATGTAATTCCAGAAATGACATTCCCATGAATTCAATGAGCTTACCAGGCTGTGAAGTGTTTCTCTGAAGGCCGCAAGGGCTATTTCCTATGGGGGTAATCGCTCTTGCAGCCTCAGGGTGGCACCTAATAGTCTCTATGGATCTTAGTGAATCTAAGGAACTTTGTTGAAAAATGTTAGTGAATTTTATTCAGATAAAGTGGTTTGTGGCCTGTTTCCCCCTTAAAATAGAAGGATTTTATGTAGTGGGGGGATACCTGGGAAATGTATAAGACTATCCTTTGGTTAATTAAGAGTAATGCTTTTAGGTAGATATAATGGGCATCATATAACAAATTTGTTGTTAGTATGTTTGCAAGACTTGCATTGCATTATCTAATTGGCATTGAGGTGGTATGTTGAGATAATGTTATTGTTACAAAGAAACTTGGGACAGTTATAGTTTTGTTTAAAGGTATATTCAAGTTTTATTTATTATGAATGCATCTGATAAAGGAGAGTCAGCAGTGTCTGAAAAAATACCAAAATAAACATTATTATACTTAACTCAAAGTTTGCTAAATATCTTGAGCTTGCAAGCAGTGGATTTTCAGAGTTAACACCCCTAGAAATCCCTGCTAAAATTAGCATAACATTCATAGTTAGTTTTGGCCAATCACAGGCAACTAATACATTGTATCAATTTGTGATAGCAGTTTGTGCAGGAAGGAATCATGGGATGTGCAGTCCCATGCTCAAGGAAGCAAGAAGGAGTCAGACACAGCTTTGTAGATCTCTGCATTGTGCTGCTGTTGGTTTGAAGGTTAGTAAAGGTTTATAATTCATACCTAGATGCAGTATTTCTGTTGGTAGGTTCACTGTCCCTTTGTAAACAGCTTGGCACATGTGGAAAATAAGTTTTATGTTTAAATAAAAAAAACGGTATGTGTAAAACTAAAAACATAAATATAATCTATAGTACATGTTTTTACATTCATCATGTAGTTTTCATCCACCTCCACTTTTTGTAAAAGAGCAACTTGTTTTGTGACATGAACGCTTCTCCTGGTTCTCATGACCATCTGTGTTAACAGATAAAGAATTGTCAACATTATTCTGTTTTGCTGAATTTAGAAGGAATTCTCTAATTCAATATATTTTTCCTTCAGCAGAAAGAAAAGGAACAAAGTAAGTGTACAACTCTTAAATATGAAAAGCTTTGGATTTTAATTTTAAGTCAGGTGACTGGATCATTTGCTATTGCTGCAGTTTGCTAACCCATACATTGTGTTACCTGCACCTAACTACGGGCCTCATTCAAATGCGATTTGGACAATTGAATAGGGCTCTATATAAGCACATAGCATATTTTTTTTACAGAAGTTTTTAGTTAGTGAAGACCTTGCTTTTGGATAGAAGTTCACTAACTAAAAACTTCTGTAAAAAAATATGCTATGTGCTTATACAGAGCCCTATTCAATTGACCAAATCATATTTGAATGAGGCCCTAACAAGTTTGTGTCATTATAATGCACTAAGGGCCTCATTCAATTGCGATTTGGCCAATTGAATAGGGCTCTATATAAGCACATAGCATATTTTTTTACAGAAGTTTTTAGTTAGTGAACTTCTATCCAAAAGCAAGGTCTTCACTAACTAAAAACTTCTGTAAAAAAAATATGCTATGTGCCCTATTCAATTGTCCAAATCGCAATTGAATGAGGCCCTAAGACTGATAACAACATTTGTGAATACTGCACTGTACAAGATGTTTCTTTGACTAAAGGAAAGTGATTTTCATCAGAAAATACAAGTGAGGTCATCACAGAATATTGCACAGGAAATTAAAAGAAAAAGAAGATAAATTAGAACATTTCAATAAAACAGTTGCCAGATGCGATTTTCAGTTCACTACAAAAGAGTTTATATAAAACTAGCGACTTGCCCGTCAAAAATGACGGCAATAAAAACTGAAGCCTGGCAATGCTGTTTGCCACACAATGTAAGCCTCTCCCCCTCTACTTTACTGGCCTTGTGATGAGCGCCTTTGGCGCTCATCACAGGCCTTGCAATGAGCCCCTTTGGAGCTCATTGCGAGTCTCTCCCTCTGTCTACTTCCTCCCTCTGTGTCTCTTCCTCCCTCACCCTCTGTATCTCTCCCCCCTGTGTCTCTTCCCCCCTCTCCCTCTGTGCCTCTTCCCCCCTCTCCCTCTGTGCCTGTTCCCCCCTGGCCTGTGTCTCTTTCCCCCTGTGTCTGTTCCCCTCCCCCCCCCCATTTCCCTCCCATGTGTATCTTCCCCATGTTCTCCCTCCCGTGTGTCTTTTCCCCCTCCTCTACCTCCCCTGTGTCTCTTTCCCACCTATCCCTCTGTGTCTCTCCCCCCTCCCTCTGTGTCTCTTCCCCACTCTCCCTCTGTGCCTCTTCCCCACTCTCCCTCTGTGCCGTGCCTCTCCCCCCCCCTCTTCTCCCCTCTCCCTCTGTGACTCTCCCCCCCCCTCTTCCCCACTGTCTTCCCCACTCTCCCCCCCTCTTCCCCACTCTCCCTCTGTGACTCTCCCCCCCCTCTTCCCCACTCTCCCTCCCCTCTTCCCCACTCTCCCTCCCCTCTTCCCCACTCTCCCTCTGTGCCGTGCCTCTCCCCCCCCCTCTTCCCCCCTCTCCCTCTGTGACTCTCCCCCCCCTCTTCCCCACTCTCTTCCCCACTCTCCCCCCCCTCTTCCCCACTCTCCCTCTGTGACTCTCCCCCTCCCTCTTCCCCACTCTCCCTCTGTGACTCTCCCCCCCTCTTCCCCACTCTCCCTCCCCTCTTCCCCACTCTCCCTCCCCTCTTCCCCAATCTCCCTCTGTGCCTCTACCCCCCCCCCCCTTCCCCACTCTTTTACCTGCTCTCGGGCCGCGCTGCGCGCAAGCGCGGCTTGCGCCGCGCTCTGCGCATGCGCGGCTTGTGCCGCGCTCTGCGCAAGCGCGGCTCGGGCGCAGAGCGCGGCTTGCGCCGCGCGCCGCGCTCTGCACAAGCGCGGCTTGGGCGCAGAGCGTGTCTTGCGCCGCGCTCTGCGCAATGCGCAGCACTTTATAATTGTCTAACTGCGATTCGTCTGAAGCGTGACGACGAATCGCAGTTAGACAATTATAATATGTGATTTGTTTTATATGCAAGAAAATAAAATTGGAGCTTTTATCTCTATGTTTTATGTTATTCTATTGACTTTTTATACATGTTTAGAAAATGTTTACAATACTTGACAAATTGTCTACATATAATAATATGGGAAGGAAAATTGTTAACTCAACTTTCTAATTTCTAATTCTTGTTAATAAATAAACTTGAGGGAACTTTACTATGCAGGTTGTCACATTAGATGAGGTGTTTTTCCCCGATAGGAAATAGTGCATGGTAAGTCAAGGGATGACGTGAGATACACTTGAGATGCTTAGCAAATAACCATCCTCCATTGCTTTAAAGAAAAGGCCTTATAATTCTAAGGAAGATGAATACATTTCAATATATAAAATATTGGTAACCTGAGATACAAAATCTGCTTTAGTAAATTATTGGTACACTTCAATTCTACAGCCAGTAGCCATATCGCAGAAATAGAAAATAGTAAGCCCTATTCTATTAAAAACAAGCAAATTCCTCTAACCTGTAACTTTGGCTGCAATCGTTTTTTCTCTCTAAATGTTTAGATGTATTCTATTGACTCAAGCCCACAATTTACCTCCTTAAGCCTAAACACATAAACCATTACTTTTTAAGTAGGATTTCACAGGGCGTGATCATATGATCTGACAATATTTAAGAAAGCCCATCATTTACTAATTGTACACAGCCAATAGTAAATGAGACGGTCATCATGATGTCAGCAAAACATGGAATATGAAATCAGAGTCTACAAATTAATTAGTGCCAATAACTAATATTTGCCGATCAGCCTCGCAATCAAGCAATCTATAAAATGCATTAGATCATCTGTTTTAGTCCAGGTGGGTTTCATGATATGTATTAACCCCTTGAGTCCTAGGATCAATATTACTCAGAAATACGGTTTAAAAATAATATTTTTTAATTGCATATTTGTTATTTTGAGACTGCTGTGCAATTAGTTTTTTTAAAGTACAGTATTATGTTTTTAATTGCTTTATTATATAATATTTTTGACTTGATACTTTTTTCATTTGTGGGTTAGACATTATTTGCGAGTCAAATAGAATACAGATTTTTGTGAAACTTTGATTATTTAGAGCTCATAATATTCTAACAGTGCTAAAACCAATTGAGTTCTAAGTCTGGTTTTGCTGCCTTGGCTGGCCCGCAGTGATTGTGGGCAGATAACCCTTAATCGGATTGCAAATAGCTAATAGAATATGTGGCAATATTAAGAGCAGTTTTAAGTGTATGCAAATTTATGAATTTGTTAATAGAATAGGGCACAGTGTAAGAATACTTAGCTTATATAGGGCCTCATTCTAATTGCGACTCGGCCAATTGAATAGGGCCCTAAATAAGCACATAGCATTTTTTTTTTTAAAGAAGTTTTTTTTGTTAGTAAAGACCTTGCATTTTATCAATATAAATATATAAATATATATATATATATATATATATATATATATATATATATATATATATATATATTAATTATATTTCGATTAGCAACATATGTTTGAAATAATTTGTAAACAACTAATATGGTTAATGTAATGATGTAATGATAAATTATTTAAAATGTATCATTATAAAATGTATTTGTTAAAGTGAATAAAGTTTACTTTGAAAAAAAAACTAGACTATTTGTTTATTTCATCTGCTCTGATACATGCAAATTGCAGCAAGTGATTTAGTAAATGAGAATTTGAAAATTCATAACTTCACTGGTTCACACAATTACAGATCCCCAGTAAATGTAATTGATTTAAATTGTGAAGAGTGAAAGTTCTGGAAATGTGCAGATGGAGATGCATGCGAATGGCACAGCATGACATAAATATTTACTGTTTTTATTACTACCACTGCATGTACATTTAATGTGCTTTAGTACAGTTCTCATTTGTTGACAAATAAGGATATGCTCACATACTCACAATTAATTTGTTCTTTTCTTTATTCATTTTGTAATTTGAATACAAAACATTGGGGGGAATTTACTAAGTATTTTCTCACCGGGGGGGGATTTACTAAGGCTTTGGGTGAGTCTGTGAAGGCCATGTTATCCCATGATTCAGCTACCTCAATGCAGGTCTATCACGAGTTAACGTGAACAGGGTGTTTGCTGGCCATGTTAAGGCGTGTTATTTGGCTTTTATGTTCGGCATACTGTGAAAACCCAAATTCCCTAATTTTACTAAACTCTAGTCCTGCGAAGCTGAAGATGCTTCAGCTCTGCAATAGAAGAGTAAAACTCACCAGAAACTAACTAACTAACTAATTAACTAACAGAGCATGGGAGTAGGAACTGTGGGGAGGGGGGACAAACCCCCCCCAGATTTTTCTATGTTTGTATGTATGTCTATAGAAGCAATTTTACTGCCTGTGTATACTTAGAAAAAAAATATGAGATGAAAAAAATTACGAGATAAGCGGCGAAACCAAAACAATAAAAAAAACACTAAATACACACTAAAAAATAAAATAAAGGTCACTTACAGCATGGGGAACCAGGCAGGACGTCTGGGAGTGAGTTGGAACTCCAATTTACATCGATTTAGACGAGTTACAAAGATCGAAAATCGGCTAAGCGAGAAAAAAATGGCCGCCGAAAAAAATGAAAACGAGGCTATACTACTACGAACTGCGTAAACCACAGCCACAGACGTATGTGCTCGAAAAACAACGAGACAAAGGATGCGGATTAACCGCACAATGAGTAAAAAGACAGTAGCGAGTACATTTTACGAAACCCAATTACAGATTTACACATTAACACAGATTTAACGCCTTTGTCTCGCGCCACATCGGATTTCACGCCTAAAACAACGCATTTGATGAAATATAAGTTGAAAGTTAAAAAAATAAAAAGTAAAAAAAAAAAAAATGTGTATTTGTTTTAAGAAAAAAAAAAGGGACAAATGTAGCTGAGTCATTTTGTGTTGCAAACAAATTTCACAACATTTAATTTTTATTGACCGTCATTTTACCGTTTTACCATATTTACTGTTAAACCGTAGTACTTTAGCGGGTTTAGCGATGAGCGCCGCAGGCGATCATCGCCTGGCGAGTTGTTAAACCGTAGTACTTTGGCAATGAGCGCCGCAGGCGCTCATTGCAGGCGAGCCTCGCATAGCGAGGCGAGCCGTTAAACCCTAGCAAAAAAATACGGCTTCAACACGCGAACATGAAAAAAAAGACAAACACAATAAATACACACACCACATACATAAAAAGCTTACCGACACCAAGAGGGAGCATCCACGACCTCAAAAAACAAAGTTACACCTTCATTTAGCTCAAAATAAAAGAGTTTAGACACTAAAAAATTCTCAAGACGACAGAAAAAATGGCGGACAAACAAAACGAAAACGAGGCTACAGCACTATAACCACGGAAAACACGTATGGATAATCCGCTAAGACGCATACCACACATTACCCGCCATTAAACGACGTACGGATGATCCATTAAGACGCATACCACACATTACCCGCCATTTTACGATAATGCGGAAGTACACAGCTCCGTTAACGGTTTGGTCTCGCGCACGCACACTATTACACTGCACACGTTCATCACGCTTACACAGCACCTCCCCACCACTAATGCTGCAGCAACATCAACACACATTGCCAGCTCTTCAACACAATGCATAAAAATAGTTAAAGTATATTCATTTATTAATTTGAATTCTATATTTCAGTAGTACACACAAAACAACATTAGCTACCTTACAATTCCATATGTATATTAATAACTAAATAACTTTCCAAACATACACATCTCATTGCCGTCATTTTTTGACGGGCAATACGCTAGTAAATTATAATTTATATAATTACCAACCTCATTGGTTACTTAGTAGAGCATTTCTGATTGATAAAAGTGACAGGGATAAATCGGTGCATTTTGATGGGTTAGTATTTTAATCAATCAGAGAGCTCTATAGTATATTACCCAATTCTGATTGGCTAACATATCATCTGATCAAAATAGGGCTTTATTATAGTTTTCTATGATTGGTTACTGAAAGACGAAACCACTGTAGAGAATATAAGCTTAAAGGAAATAAAACCCAACTATATAGAAGGAACTGAGGCCTTGAGGTGAGAATGTACAAACTAGAAGACATACAATGGGATTGTGAGAGAGAGAGATTATGAGATGTTATGGATAGAGATCAAGTCATCAATGCTCCATTGGTGTAAGCAGCTCTGCTAAATGCATGTATAGTATACTACTGTTTTATAGTAGTTTAGTGCTGTATCTATGTAACTATTTAAGGAAATGACTGATAATTACTGATTCAGGTTACTAGTTGGTAGGCTCATAAAGGCTAGAGAGAGATATCAATATAATATTGCTTCGAATGAGCTGTGGAGCAACTGTTAACTAACCTCAGTCTCTTTCCTCTCTTTTCACAGCTGACTGGTAACGCCGTGCAGTGAATGCCTACGTTGAAACAGCATAGTTATTAATAACAGCACTAATAATTTAGTTTAATGCTGCCCCTTTTCTCAAAAAATATTAAAATTTGATTTCAAAATACAACCCTAGCAAATCTCATTTTAACTGTCACTAGTCAAGCTCATATGTATTGAATATAGTATAGTTTTAGTAGAAAGTTCCATTAAAGTTGCCGACTTCTTACATTAGAAGACAATGAGATGGGAGTCTATCTACCACCTCAACCAGTTGAGTAATTCAGACAGTGCTTGATTCAAACAACATCTGCTTCACTATCTTTAATTCACATTTTCTTAAAGATGATTAGCAAGTAGTGATTTTAAACTGATTTAACTTACTTTAATTAAAGACAAATCCCTTTTCAAATATTTACCCAGGTGTCATCATTGGGCCTCATATTAGTGCTAAACTCTCCTTTTGTCTTGGAATCGTAACTAGATTTTCAATCATGATGAAAACAATCTTAAATCTGTCTCAATATAACTTGTTGCCTTACCCACATAATTATTATTAATTAGAGCTTGACTGTTGATTTTATTGTAACTATTAGGTTTTCCAGACATATTTAGAAGATTTTCTTGTCTGCTACTTCCTATCAGCTGACATTTTTGCTAACAAAATATGGATTGCCATTGAGTTCCCCTGTGGAGTTTTTCTGGTTAGTCAAGGCCTAGGGCAGAACAGTTTCTGGGGTACAACAGGCTACACAAATAGGTGATATGATGTACAATGTTTGCATATGCACAGAAATATCTATATGAACTGACACTTCTATATATAGCTTTCAATAATATTAACACAGGGACATTGGAAAATTATTCCAGGTAATTAACTATTGACAATAAAGACCTCACAGGTTAAAATACTTAAAACTATTGATATATTAAAATATATATATTTTTTGTCTGGGAAATGTTTTATCATAGAAGGCAAGAGCTAACTTGGAATATAAACATTTTCTAAGTTAGCTGTTTTTTCTAGTATGACACAAGCTGTAGTATGCATGGTATATATACTTATATATACGTGTTTATTGAACACATTAAGGGCAATTTTTGGTACTGTTTTCTCTAAACATGGATACAACAGCAGGTAGAAATCAGATAGCAATTGGTCAGCTTAACACTGGTGAACACAGCCAAAGGAATACAGAGAGGCTCATTTATCTATAGTGTATTTACCTGATTATCACCACAATACATTTCTGTGAATAGAGGACTGTGTCCTTATAAATACATGTGGCCATTATCCACAATACAACATTTTATATAACTTTGTTTTTCTCTCCAATTTCTGGTCTTTTATCACCTTTTGTACTTCTTGGATCTGTAAGATAATTGCATGTAGTGGTATATATATGGAAAAAAAAATCTAATCAATGGAAGGTTGACACTAAAAATCAATGTAACTTTGTTGTAAAGCCATATTGATTTTTAACACTTTCTTGCATTTTCACAAGCCAGGTGCAAAAATATACTAGGCATGCTTTCCAATACCACCAATTGATCCTCACTATTCTTCTCTACAGGGAGGCTCGGGAATATTGTATGTCAGAGAGCAGTGACTTCTAAACATACCTGGTCTCCCCTGGTGGAAGAAGTCGCCAGAATTTGTCAAAAATCGATGTGCCTGAACTATGAATCCAAATTAATTGTTGGTGTCATCTATACTTTAATAAGAGAAAAGGCTCTATTCTTGCCTGGACCTCACAGTGGAATTGAAATGAAATTTTCAGCAATTAGAATATTAATTGCATTTCATCTGTCAGTTGCTTATTATATATTTGTTTTATTATTTATTTTCATTTTCAAGGACCAAGGAGTATTTTTGGAAAATATATGTAAGAAACTATATCAGCTTTAAGCATTTTTAGAGAAAATCTTACTTTTAGCAGTCTTCAACCCTCCCTGCTGTCCTGGAACCAAGGGATGTATATTGTGGTATTTTTATGTATTCAAGATGGAGAGAAGGATGGAAATGAATTTGGTGATTCACTGGATAAGCAGACAAGATTTTAGCAAGTCGTGCTTGCGCTGCTCAGTATCTGCTCATACTTTAAATAGGAAGCATTACTGTCATGTCAGCTTCAGTGCATTAGAAAATCGGTTAAACCAAGATATTTCTCTAAAAATGCCGTTCATTTCATGGTTTGCGCAGCTTCTAATGTTGGTAGCTGGTTCCAAACTTCAGAAACATGTGAAATGTTTTCCTAAATGACAGTGGTCTTTTAATTGTTTGATGAGATCAATTTTCTTTTGCTAAATTTTCCAGAATGAGTCACTCATGTATGAGTATGAGTATATAAGCTCCTTTATGTGAGTTTATTATATACCATCATTGTTTAATTCTCAAAAAATAAAATGATTTTCTAAAGTTCACAGATCAAATTAAATCTGAAAACATTTTTCTAACAACAATATTCCTTGGTTTTTACCATCTTCGGGATTGCCAAAATGTTATACAATATCTTGTTTGGAAATTTTTAATTACTCTGGAATTTTTTTTCCCTCTTGGGAGCATTTAATATCTATCAGTTTATAATGGTTCTTTACTCAGTATAATTTCAATGCACATGTGGTTATATTTGGCAAGTGCTGTATGGTACAAAGTATTTAGTTTTTTTTTGTCTGTTAAGAGGATTTTTGGCAGTAGATGAGATATAAAGAATTATTTTGAAGCCTCTTTGTTCTACTGTGACACAGATGTTCTGTATGAACAGAGTAGGGGGTGACTCTATAATATACTATTGTAATTCTTTGAACCTACTTTTACATAATATTAGGAAGATGATGTCAGAGCAAACGTTACCTAACCCTCTGTTTGGCAGACAAACTTGTATTTGATTCATGAAAATTTCCATCGGTGAATATTGGTTACATAGTTATACAGTAGTGGATGATGAAACCAGATGAATGCCTATCCAGTAAAATGTTTTTAGATATTCTAAGATTCATGTTCTGATCGTGTTGACCCAGATGGAAGAAAAACAAAACATACAAAAGACATTGAAATTTCAAACATTTTTATCTAATTTGCAGACAAATAAAAGTAAAAAAGCACGAGAACTGGTCCAGTATATCCAGTACACATCATGTGTTACTTACAATAAAGGTTTATGTCATTATTTAATTAAAAATATATACACTCTCTTATCTTCATGCACTTGAAGTACTCAACTCACCCCTCATCAGGCTTTCACCTCCAATCGAACAAATCCAAAACTCCAATCTCAGTTGTATCATTTTTAATGTTCCCTGTACAACCCTCACATACATTCTCTCAACTCCAATGGCTTTCTATATATTGCCACTGCCTTTTCAAATTCCTAATATATTTTATACAAATCTCCACATGGTCTGGCTCCTTCCTATCTTGCCTCTTTAATTACTCCCAATGTGCCACAAAATTCTCTCCAATCAGCTCTCAACACTTACAGTGTCATTTCACCCTTAACACAATCCCTCTGCCTTGCTCACTTCACTGGAATAAATTCCCACATCACATAAAATAATCTCCCAATTTACTCACATTTCACACATCCTTGAAGACCCAATTCCTCTCTTTTTCTAACACTGACTTTACTTAAATTCTGTCAACCAACTTCTGATCTGTCGGCTTCATCCATTGTGTCTATTACCTTGATCTTGCTTCACGCCCATTGCAAAAGTAAAAAAAAATACTTTAAACCTCTCTTTATGCTCAAACTATTATGTTTGTTTAACAAACTGTTATCCTCCACAACACAAAAAATTGTGCACCATTTTATAACTATGTAAAGTTCCTTGGATAAACATGATGTATATATAAAAACCCAAATAGTACATTTATGTGTACATTTGCATGCCTAAAGATAAGTCAATAAACTTAGTATCTCATGCAACTGAGCCTGCAATGCATTTTCATTCTGCAATCGAAAACCATATAAAACATGGCACCTTACAACACAGCTTTTAGTCATAGCTCTGAGTTGATTGAGTCATGAAACCTACCCACAGACCATACTCTTTATGTTTTGTATTGAAAAAAAGATATAGTTTATTTAAATACAGAAATTTAAATTGATATTAAAATAATTATGAAATAAACTTAAAACACTTTACAAAATTTAATATTTAGAAATTCACTTTTTATTCTTAATGTTTTTCTTATAAAATGTCTATATAACTGATATCACTAATCTTTTATTACATTTCACCAACTCACTGGTCTCAAGCTTTTTCCTATATTTGTCTCTTTGAGTCCCTTAAACTCAACCCTTAGAACTCAAAACTTATATCATTTTCTCAAATATTATTTACATTTGTTTTTCCATTATTTTGATCTTTCACATCTTCAGAGACAGCTTACTCCAAGTCTATTCTGTCTACATGTTCCCTCACCTTAGTGTCTTCCTTTCTAAACACCAGTATATTTCTCACATCCCACAATGGTTCCTTCATACAGTTTGCTATTAAACAAAATTCTCGCTTTTTTTTCTACTCTACACAGTTCCTCTTCACCGTTTTCATCAATAACTTCTATACTTCTCTTCCAGAACATTCACAACATTTCAATCTGCCCACACTCCTCTCTCGGACATGTTTTAGACATCACTAAATGACACATTCTTTAAAATTCCCTATTCAACAAGCACTTATGAACTTTCATCCATGCAACATCCTTCTTTGTTAAAATCTTGCTCTGTACATTCTTCCAAGTCTCCTCACTCTACGTCTCAGTCCTCCAATTATTTCAATTTCTTCTGTCTCTATTTTCATTTTCATGATTTGCATATTGATAATTAAAATTCCTATACAAAATGCCCTCTCCACCATTTCTTTCTTTATTATATACCCATACGCTGGGTCCCTCAATCCTATCAGATTCTTTAAATTCTTCCAACAATACACATTCCTGTAAACAGATAATGTCACTGTTGTTTTGTTTAATAAAGTTCTGGATTGCTGAGCTGTGGTATTTGTTTTCATTAACTTAAGAAGCTCATTTTAACGTTAACATGTATAGATTTTAAAATATTATTACATATTATCAAAACATGTTCCTTTCTATTTTTTTTTGTCTCCCTCCCCCAACTCTCCTTTTCTTTTCTTTTTTTGCTTTATTTTTAAAATTGTCATGCCACCAACCCCATTATCACCATCATCACTACTAGTAGTTACTCCCACCAGTCTGTGCATATCCCCAGGGTGTACACATACAGTTCTAGGGATCCTGGAAATTACCCAAAGATCTGAGTTAGCCCAGAGGACTCAGATGGGTTATTATCCTGTATTTTTCCTCTGGAAGCACCATCTGCAATTGATTCAGCATCCGATTTCCCAAGGTCGCTTTGCACCCTGCCACATTCAAGTTACTGTGCTGTTGATCTTTTTCTCCTTCACTTAATCTCTGGAATCTACTCTGATATAGGTACCTCTTCCATGGGACTACAATTGGTCATGATCTCTGGCTTGCTCCTCTCTAGAACATTGGCAGGTTCCTCTTGGTCTTTTGTGCTTGGCTTGGTTGGGACTCTTCTCTTGATAGCATCTACACAAGACCATTTCTGCTTGATTGGGTGTTGAGTTTGCCCAAATGAAGGATGTGCCTTTGCAAGGTTGTCAGTAGATTCATACAAGCCACACGTTTAATCTACAGAACACTTATCTGCTGAATGCTTTGGGTCTACTCAGTGTCTGCAAACATATCACATATTCTGTGGAAGGGTGGCATACAGGTATCATTTACTTCCTCTTATGTGAAAACACTGTGGGGGATGATAGAATCCTCCAATGCCCTTATCCTCTGGAACACATGTTATCAATTCTGCTGCCATTGTAAGCCCCAGACTGGTTTAGCAATTTTGGTAACTTTCCCGCACTATTGTCTCAAGAAGCTTTCAATGTGGTTATTTGGTACAAATAGGTTGTACATATACACACCTTTCAAGTGGTCCATGGCTCTGGTCTAGTAGATTGGGAGGGATTCTTTATCGGTGACACCATATAGGCCCATCTTTTTAATGGAATTAATGAAAAACTGCTTAGCTACATTCCCAAAACTCCTTCCAAAACTTCTTTATGAACATTTCTTCTGAAAGCACCACTACAATCGTTAGGCATGTTACCCTCCATCTTAGAAGCCAGTTAATTGTATGGTTTGCTTTGGATAGGTCCTTCCCCAATAGCAACAGGTGGATTAAGCCCTAAAGGGCTATGCCACTAGACAGAGGAAGCACATCCCTTACAGCCAATATACAGTACTTTTGGATCTCATCAGTATTTGACTGGTTCCTAACTTATGCCGTTTATTTTGTTAAAAAAATTCTAAACCACAATTTATTTAGCTTATGGTGAGCAAAAGAGTGATAGAAGCTGTCCACCATACTGAATACATCAAACAAATAGTACATGTGTGTGCATTTTGCTTTGCTGTACTCAGTACGGTGGAGTTCTTCTATTACTCTTTTGCTCAGCAGTAGCTAAATGAATTGTGGTTAATAAACAAAATATAAATAAATCCAACTGCCTTTTAAATGCAAACAATCAAATCTTTTTTTTGATAATTCAGTCAATTTATACCTCTTTTGTTTATGATACTCCTGCCAACTTTAAAATATTTGTTTCATACTAAAGACACAATTAGTGTAAATCAAACAGCTATACAATGAATGATTTATACATTTAAACTTATATAAAGCATATATGTTAAGGAAATATTGGACAAATTGTGTCAATGTTTTATAAAATATTTTCTAGATCACGATCAACATAATTTACTTATCCTTGTGAAAAAATACTACATGCAATTATTAAAAAAACACAAATCAAATGCGCTCAATCTGAGAGTGAACAAACCTGAATAGGTTAGTTCTATGGGCATGATAACCTACTCCAAGAGTAGCTTCTTATTTTAGCTCACTTGTGCCCTTCATAGCGAAAAATATACTGTAGCATATCAGTCTGGCCTCACTAGAGTGATCCAGACCTGAAATGCCAGGCAAGTCTACCCTGAACAGGAGAATCAGCAAACTCCTGACATACGTTTTGACCTTGATTGGGCCTCATCAGTGGAGTCTAGCTTAAGACACTGACTGATGTTGCCCAAAGATGTCCGAAACCTACGTCTATGGTTTGCTGTTTTTCCAGTTCCAGGTAGAATTGCCTGTTATTTTGAAGCTGGATCACTCTTTTGAATAAGACCAGACTGATATATTACAGGATATTTCTCCCTCTGAAAGGCTCAAGAGAGCTAAAAGAGGCTGCTCTCTGAGTAGGTAACCAGACCTATAGAACAAACCTACTAAGGTGTTGTTCGTTCTCAGATTGAGCGCTTTTGACTCTTTTTGTTTATTATTATTAATAATAATAGTCACATATCATCACATATAATAGTTGTCAAACTACGAGACGTCGTCACGCTATGCGTGGTGCGTACGACTTGGGCTATGAGCGCCAAAGGCGCTCATCACTTGTGAGCCTTACAAAGTCAAGCGCTAACACGGAGCACTTAGGCGATGAGTGCCAAGGGCGTTCATCGCCTGCGAGGCGAGCCGTTAAATCGCAGCAATTAAGCGATGAGCCTTGCGTAGGGAGGCGAGCAGCTAAGGCACTAAAACTCGCAGCACAAAGGTGATGAGTGCCAAAAGGGCTCACTGCCTGCGAAGCGTGCAGTGAAGGCAATGAAACACGCGGTCTTAGCCACCAAACACTTAGTAAACGCGGGATCGCCTTAGGCTGCAAGCAGTTGACCAACGCGGGACTTAGAAAAAAAAATGAAGAGATGGGAAAAATACGAAGTTAGCGGCCGAACCGCGCAAAGCAAAAAACACTAAAAACACACAAAATACTAAAAAGAAATACAACAAAAACATCACATACAGCACGGGGGAACAGCCAGGAGTGAGGTAGAACGCAAATTTAAGCCGAGTTGTCCGAGTTTTGCCACTTGAAAATCACCTAAGCAAGGAAAAAAAAGGCCACCAAAAAAATGAAAACAAGGCTACACCACCAACCGCGTAGAACTTTCACACAGGAATGTACGAGGTACAATAAAAATACAACAAAAACATCACACACAGCACGGGGGAACAGCCAGGACGTCTGGGAGTGAGGTGGAACGTGAATTTAAGTAAATTTGGCCGAGTTTCGACACTCGAAAATCGCCTGAGCGAGAAAAAAATGGCCACTCCAAAAAATGAAAACGAGGCTACACGACCCCGGACCGAGCAAAACACCACCAAATACGTAGCAATTTCACACAGGAACGTACAAGGTATAAAATACACTATTACAAATGACGGAATATGCCTGCGAGCCTTGTAACACATAGACAAACTACTCCAGTTTACAACACTAACTTGCAACTAATAACATTGTAAATCTAAAATGGAGCTTTACACAACTAAACCAGCGGTTTGCCATCGCGCACGCAGCCTATTTTTAATGCATAGCTGGGACATTCATTACACTTTCTCCTCAGGGCAGCAACACTCAAACTGTACATTGTATGCTGCCGGAAAAGGAAAACAGATTGTTAGCTCTTCAGGCTATTGATTGCTGGATATATTAATTAGAAAAAAGTAAAGTATATACATTTATTAAGTAACCAATGAATTAATTATTACTCTACAAAATAAAGGTATATATATCTGTCTTTGTGATGATCGCCAAAGGTGCTCAGAGGAGCAAAAGTACATGAGAGGAGAGGCTCGCAATGAACGCCGCAGGTCCTCAGAGTAGAATAAGCTTTACATTGTGTGGCAAACAGCATTGCCATGGCTTCAATTTGTATTGTCCCGTCATTTTTGACTGGCAAGCCGCTAGTAATAATAATGATTTATTTGTATTTTATCACAAAGGGGACTCAAAGGGTCTAAAAAGAAAACAGAGGAGAAAATAAGCATCCCTCATATTGCTGCCAAAGCATTCCTGCAGCTAGAGACCCAGAAGTATTTGAAGAGACTCTGGGGATGGCTAACAAATTTTCACCTACAGGTTTCAGATGATGAGTTATGAGCTTGTTCAGTTACCTTGGACCATGATCAAGTAGACCTTCTATGAAAGCAGACCAAGCTAGAAATACATGTGGTATTTCACTGTGAGGACTGGTGTTATGTGGCAGACGTGAGCATTCTGTACCAGCTACAAGTGGTATAACTATTTTTGATGCAATCCTATATTGTACGATTTGGGTTGTTTTAGGTTATTCTGCAGAGTAAAAGAACACAACACATATATCTTACTTTGGGGTACAACCCATTTAGTGTATGTAGACTTGCCATCTTTCATTGTCAGCTTGCTGACCCATATATCAAATATTTTGTGGCGCTATCAATATGGATATCATATAAAAAAAATCAATGTTATGGGAATTTTCTTTCAATACTGTGTTTCCTGGGGTTTGTGCATGTATGGAATACTTTATCTTGGGGTTCAGCATTTCACTAATTAAAATGTGCTAATAGATCTAACTATACATAAACAAAATTATCATTTTGCACATTTATGATAGACTGTTCATCTAATGATATCACCTAATCTTGTAAAACAGCAAATGTGTCTTAATCTGCACTGCAGTCTGTTGTCATTCATACATAATTCCTGTGAATTTCAATTGTGAATTTAACAAATGATTCCTTTGCATGCTAGGCATGGAGTATGGGCATATGTTCAAGAGAACAGAATATGTAGGAGTCGGGGATAATTAGAGGCTGGCATCTTTCGGATGGGATGTGAATGAGAAATAAAAGTGTATCAGTTATGACAGGATGTGTTCTGAAAATGTCCCAACAGAGAAATAATAAAATAGGTAATTGCATTTTGATATTCTTTCTGTGTAATAGATATGACATGGGTAAAACCTTACCTTTGCCTAATTTTAGCTAATATCTTTAATCAAATTGTCAGTTTTACTTTGCTGCACTGCAATGAAACAGAACTAAATGTCCCACAATGATATGTATATATTTTTAATTTGCTAAAAGGATCCCTGTAGTTCCAAATGTAAAATGTATTTTTATGAAGAACCACTCTTGCAAATAGACAGCATGCTTTTAGAATGTAAATAATCATACAGCCTCTAATTTATTACCTTGTATACCTTGCATATGCTATTGCGCTGCAATGTAATTTACCATATTAGGCTGACTAGCAACTGGAGTTTTGAAAAGCTAATTTCTGGAGCTATTCTATCGCTCCTGCAAAAGAATGCCATAAAACTTACTGACTCCCACCAAGGGGGGGGGGGGGGGGGGGGGGTTGCTAGCTCTAAAAGACTCTGAGTCTGATCTAAGTCATCTCAATAGCAACGCTTTACACCCACTACACCCTATGAGCTTTGTATCCCCCGGTATTCCACCCTAATAAAGGCCCACCCATGAGCCCAAGTATCCCCAACTAAAGTATTACCATGGAGGTCCTTATGGACTCCCATGGCACCAAATATAAACCCTATGGACCTAAATCATACCTTACATTAACCCCTATACTTTGAGGGTCCTTATAGACCTCCAAGGAACCCAAAGTTAACCTCTATATCATTGGGATTTCAATGGACCCCTATGGTATACTCAGTTATGACCATGGGGGTAGTTATGAACCTACATAGCACCAAAATGTAACCCCTATACCATGGAGGTCCTCAAGGACCCCCATCAAACCCTTGCTACCATCACATAAAATAGTTGCATCATTTAAATCCATTCATTCTGATAGTTAGACTTTTAACTAAACAGTGGGTATTAATTCTTCTTCTTCTTCTTTATTTATAATGCGCCAACGTATTCTGTAGCGATGCAGAGAGCTTAGGTACAAATCAAAATAGTTTTTGCTAAATAATGTAGGGAATTCCAGGGGATTCCCAGCTCATAGGGGTGAAGTGTAATGGATATTGAGGGGGATTCCAGGGATCCCCTGGCTCTTAGGAGGTAGTGGAATTAAACTGACCCCATTAAGGTATTAGCTTCTTCATAGTGAAAGATTTGAGGCATCCAGGCTTCTCAGAGGCATTTATCTGTCGTTACAGGGGGTTGAAATTATTTTTTTTACATTTTTGGCACTGATAATGATTTTAAAACTAGTTACGGGACAGGTACCTTGGTCTCTCCATATTATGAACATCTAGAGCACTCGGATGCCATTTCTAGGATGCCATTTGCAAAATGAATTCCTTACCTTACTAATGGGTGATTTAAAGGAGCTCTATAGTGTATTTTATATGCTCTTTTGAATAGCTAAACTTGATAATGGACTCTGCTACTGCTTGTAAATGATGAGAAAAACTCCATCCCAAAGTTGGTGGAAAAACAGATCATGTTAGAAGAATTTTTCTCTTAAAAGATCAAATTTTTAATTACAATAAACTGAGATGTTGCTTATATCAATCTTTACTACTTAAATATTATGAAAACTGGAGCATTACAAAAGTCCAGTAAGCTTCTAAATCATCTGCAAATTAATTTATACAAATGTTAAAATGTTTGCAATTCCACCATCTTCATCACAGGCTCTGTGGCAGTGTAGTATATATACAACAAAAAATGATTGCTTGTCGCAAATATAGCAATTTTATCACATGCCTGCTATATATATATATATATATATATATATATATATATATATATATATATATACTACAAAAATCACTTTGCTTATGGTGGGCAAAAGAGTGAAAAAGCCCTACAGCGTACAGAGTACAGTAGTATAGAAAATATCTATATATACATTTATAAAACCAAGTGAAATTTCCGATGTCCTCTGCATACTGTGAGGTAACAAAGCATTAGGGATAATTTATGTGTGTGCTATGTGCTATGCTGGTATCATTTACTGGGAATATCTAGGGAGATTTACCGGTGTATCATGTATGATATACTGTTAGAAATACTAAACTCTCACTGCAGTCAGGAATAGTGATATTATGATGGATATGCACAACTGAGCTGCAGTGGATGAAAACACCTAACTCACCAGGAAAACATTTTGGCAAGAGATGTTCAACATAGTGAGGGTTCTTAAGTAGATATAATGATGTTAGAAGAGGGAGTTATGTTGCACTGATATCTTTGAAAGGTCAAAAAATGATTTAATCTTCAACAGATACTCTTTATCCAGCCAAATCTCATCATGTCTGAGGGATCAGCCAGAGCCTGGAGAAACTGAGTTGATATTTATCTGTATACAGTACAATTAATCATATAATGTCATCCCGTTTCATTCATTTAATGTGACTATAAATATTTAATTTTAGTATATTTAAAAGATGATGCATAGGCAGGGCTGGATTAACAATTAAGCAAAATAAGCACGTGCTTACGGCATCAAGGGAACAGGGAGCACCAGAGAGATTTTAGGTTGTTGGATTTACCATGGACCATATGATGCAAAAATGCAAATGGTGCAGCTGAACCAGGGTCCACAAAAGGGGCTCTCACAATAAATGAAACATATATATATATATATATATATATATATATATATATTTATTTATAATAAAAAAAAAAAAAAAATAGTAATATATTATTAATCTTGAGAATAAAACAAAATTAGAATTTGGTAACGGTTTATTATGTTTATATTTTTAAATATATATATATGGTTGCACCAAAATCTTTTAAGTGCTTAGGGCCTCTAAAGGTCTTAATCCGGCCCTGTACATAGGTTACAAACATTCACAGGTTCAAAGCGAGGGATTCCATCCAAGTGTCCACTTTTCAGGGGTGCCATGTTTTTGGTATTCTGCATAGCCAGGAAGCAGTATCATGCTAACCTTTTAGCTTGTTATTTTATCTGAATAGAAGATCCAATATTTGGCTGTAACTCACTTGGAGACAATAAATTTCAAATGTATATGAGAAGTAATTTAATGCAACTCCTTTCTAAATATGAATATTTGTAACAAACACCAGGTTTCTCTATTCAAGAACAAAGAGTATATTAGATGATTTACTTAATTAGATTCAATTTTAATGTATGTGCTATAATATACTTAAATGGAAAGGAATTCATTAATACCACTTTACATCATCACACAGAACACCAAAAACTCCAAAGGCGAAAAAATGCCCTTGTAATTTAATTTAAAATTGATGCATATTTCACAAGAGTTTTCTATCACTTAATTAATCCTTACACTGTTCTAATGTGTTGGACTTCTTTCACTCTGCCTGTTCTTCAAAATGATCTCTAGCACCCTGCAAATGCTAGCAATCCCTCTTTGCTGCAGCCAAATATGTAAGCTTATTCTATTTTAGTTCTTTAGATATTCTAAAGTCAAAGTAATAAGCATGTAGTGAGTGTTTGTAATGTACTGTTCTTTCAGGAGCATAAAGAATGTCTGTTGACATTATTGGCCCTTTAAATTGTTGTCTAACCTGTAGAACCAACTGAGCAATTTATCATCTTTGAGCAATATTCTGCCCAAATCTGGCCTAGGATTCAGCTCAGAAACATCTTCTACAGCAAGGAGAATGTGCAGTAAGATCATCCTTTGTAAACAGAAAATGACTAACAGTAAGCCAGAATTTTGAAAAATAAATGGATAAATAAAGGAATAAAGAACAAATTTAGAAAACCAGCGTCCCAGCAATGCTGAGATAATGCAGCACGTATGTGATGAAGAAATAAATACCTGACATTACGCTACATGGTACAGCTCACAGCTTCATTGAGGTACACAAGCCCCTTCAACATGACAAGGTAGTGATCCAGAAGGGGATACTGGACACACCTGATGTCAGATCTATTAAACTCCATCAAATGTTTATGCCACGTGATAACACAAAACCCTTCTGATAGGAGAATGAAATGGGGAACACACAAAGAAAAAAAGGCAATAAATAGCCAATACAGTAGATGTGCACTCAAACAAGTTCACATTGGGTCTGGAGAACTAATCATTTAAACTTCCTATTATTAGGACAGTAGGATAATAGATTAGGGTATTTCCTCACATTAAGGTCTTAGTAAGGATTAGAAGAATGCATGTTGAAATTCTAATGCCAGTTGGTGTACTCCACCATCGTTCTCCCCTATCCATACACAAATCACTCAATCTAGATACTCTAACTACTCAAAAACATATGCACAGAGCTAAAAAAACACCCTTAACTGATCCCAGGCATGGGCTAAGGCAACAATCCCTGGCTGATAGCGGGAAAGGTTGCTTTACTCTCTACTAGAACATTAAAGGGGAAAGCTATTAATGTAGGGTGAGAACCTGATTGCGGTCTCTCGCAATCTAGAAAACTTGATACATTTCACCAAAGCTTTTTGAAAACATGCAATATTCAAACTACAGGGGACATTAAATCTACAGTATTCATGAAATGCATTTTAGTTCCTCGTGGGCAATTGCAATTTGTCTTCATGCTTATTGTGCCGCAAACGTAAATGCAATCACTACAGCAGCAAAGCATCATGAACCATTTGAAAATGTAAACTTAGTAAATATTGTGAAAGGGTCACTGAGAACAGCTGCAATAGACATAGATATAGTGTTATAGTACAACGGTTCTCGGCTATCTTTAATGGTTCTGCACCAATATTTTACTGGAGGAATCTTTATTTCTGATTTTCAATGTAAAAATATGAAAAAGGTTAATCAAATATTAAGAATAATATTTTGACATTACCATAAAATGCAATGTTTGAGCTTCCTTTTGTTAAAGTGAATTTTCAAACAAAATAAACTTACTCCAGTTAATTCAATATTCTGTTGCCATACCACCTTCTATTTTCAGACAGCCTAACTAATGTCATTATTACTTGATTGATGACAAGTTCTGCTATACAATATTCAAAACATAACAACACATCTTTATGGGGATATTTTATGGCATATTTCTGACATGACAAGATTTAGGGTACATAGATATATATTCAGACAAAGTAGTATCCTTTCACATTACAATATTATTGCTCTAAAACTGAATCAGAGTGATGGCAGTAACACCTGTTACTATCATGAAATGCAGCCAAGTACATTCTGTTCAAGTGAGATACATACAAATGGGAAAGCCACGGTTTGAATAGAAATGTATCTAAGAATCAGTCTTCATTTTTGTCCTATCCATTTAATCCAATGTACCATTATGAGATGCATATATGAACAAGTGTCTGCTTGAAAAATGAAAAATTGCCCCCTACTATCCCTAATTTTCTTTGTTACCTCTCTTTAGAATTTCCATATTCCTCAGGACTCAAATTCCCTGGAGGCTGTATGTTCCTTATTCTGAATTGTCTATATTATGCTTTGGCTGTTATGGACCTCATTCACTAATTTGTACCAATATATTGATGGGCCAGAACTGACGTATAATGAGAAGGAAATACAGAGAAGCAAACTTCTTCGCAGAAAACAAGCAAAGTGACAATCTTGCTCTCTTGGTTGTACCATGATTTACATGAATTTGGTCCTGTTTTTCGTAGAGCTTAGGTCATATGTAATAAAGTAGGTATAAGGATATGGAGCTCAATTGTTTTTTTTTTTTCATGCATTTAAAAGAACATTAAAAGAGCATACTTTAAACATTATCAAAGTTGTATTTTGCATGAAAAATGTTAAGTAAAAACTTCACAGCTCATTCATAAGTCTGTTGAGTCATACAGATATATTACTGCTCACTGGATACAGGGCTAAGCTCCCATATAAGTTAAATATTTGAACATGTTTTTACTGCTTTGTGAGCTTAATTTGAAAGAAAGTACACAGTTGTATATTACCAAATGCTTCCAATGTCCCTTGGATCTGAAAATAGATATTTTTCTATATGCAGGTCAGCAGCTGAATTAATGTCATGGGCATGCAATGTCATACGAGGAAGACAATGATGGGACTTGGTGGTGAAAGGGTGTTGAAGTCTATGTATTGATAGCATGGGGAATTGTGAGGAAATAGGTCTTCAGACAAATGGGGAACGTGCAGGCTGAAGGATTGTGTAAGGGGAATTTGTTTATTCCAGTGAAGTGAGGTAAGAAGGAAGATGGAGTGGAAATTAAATTGATCCAGGGAAGGAATGGTACTGTTAGAGGTAAGACGATCTGGAGCATTTGGTATGGGACATATTTGGATATAAGTATATATATATAGTGGATCAATGTCATATAGTGAGTTATAGAAAATTGTTAAGAGTTTGGAAAGAGAGATGGCGAAATGTACATGTGTGCCTCTAATGTGCAAGACAGTTATCATTCATCAAGGGGAAATGCCAAATGGCACACAAACGTAGCTCATGTCCATGCAACATTGCTGTGCTAAGCCGCACAATTTACCAGAAGTGGGCTTACTGAACATTCATTGCTAACATGATATTATATTGCCAAGTCAAAATAACACATTTTTTTTTAAAGTGCTTAATCTAATATATGGTTATGTTTTTTTATGTAATTATGCAGCAATAAAAAAATCTCATCTGTAAATAATCACATTTCTAGAGTGAATAGAAAAAAATACTTAGTTATCTTAACACCAGTTTTATTTTTTACAGTAATAACATAAGCATAGTTATTTAAAGCAATATTGTTAAAATCAGTTTTCAGGTTTGGGGGTGTGACATCAAAAAAAACTATATTTTCTAGTACAAATGAATTGAATATGGCAAAAGAATGTTACATAAATGGCTTCATCTATCATTCTTCGTCATAAAGGACTTCCTTTGTATGGATTAGGGTTTAACATCAACTCCAGATGGCAAAAATATAACCATGTATTCCCCAACAGGAAGGCCTTTTCATATGTGCTGTCACACTTTCATTTTTGACGGGCTGCACCCACTGCATAGCAGTTTTCCTTAATTGGTCAACATATATTTTATTGAAACATGACTCTAGATTTGGTAAATATATAAATTTGTATTGTTTTCTTCAACTCAAACACTTAAGGAAACACTAAATTTAATTGGAGCAACACTACAGAAGATTTTTTTGCTGTAAATTTAATTTGAGTGAAATTTGTCACATTTTTCATCACAGTTTTGAACTGACATAAAAATCACAAAGCTTATTAGTAAAGACCTTCAACTGCCAGCAAAGGAACATTATCATGAACATATATGGTGCTAGTCTGTGAAGAGAGAGCATGAGGTGCTAAACTGACACAATTTACAATATGCAAGTTTTCCCTTGTGTTAATTTATGTTACAAATGCTCATCTCATTTAATAGTATACTTGATCATCCAAACTAATTACAGTTGCATATTCTCTGATCCTGCCAAAGTCAGTATGAAAGTCTGTAGAGGTTTTTAATTTTATATTGGAAACTTATTTGTTACAGAACAATAGGGCAACTACTGGCAGATGTGCTAAAGAAACAAATCGGCATTGACACATTTAACAAAACCTGTTTAAAGTCTGCTTTTTCACCAAAATGTGCTAAAACATGTTTGATATTAAAGTGCAAAACAAAATGTTAGTCAAATATTACCTCAATTATTTTAGTGTGTACTGATAGAAAAAGTAATTGAAATGAAATTTATTTTTGACAAACTAAAAAAATAAATAATGAAAGCAGCAAAACAGTTGAGCGTAGGTTACTTGTGCAAATCTATTAATATGCTATTTTTAGATCTGTAAGATTATTAGTATAATGACACGTTCTAGCTAACACTATATACTGTGGTTGGCTTAACAGATAGAACATGGCAACTTGGGTAAAAGATTGGGTTTGGCGAATGGACTTCTGAGAAAGGGTCATAATTTTAGGCAAAACCAAATGGGTAACTGGGCAGGTGAGGGAAAGGTCTCTGCTACATGTAACTACATAGATGACTAGCCTTATAGTAGAGAGACATCCTTGGATTAACAAGATCACACCCACAATGGTCGAACCTTGACACTGTATGCAATGAGTGGTGTATACACAGAGGTGGCTGGATATCAGTGGCTCTTTCCATTGCCTTCCAAAACTAAGTTAACTTGTTAGTTAGGCACCACTATAGCATGTGGGCCTGGCGCCTTTGCAGAATCTTATCATTACTACTGAACTGATATACTGACTGCTTCATCAGACTAAAGCAGTGCAGAAATATAATCTATTTACATTCACATGTGTTAGGTGTTAATACCATTAGGAGTTATTACCATTTTAGTTCAATAACTTTTATGTGAGCAACTTGTGGCGCAGCTCTTCCTTTCTATGTAACACATGTAGTGTCACCCTATTTCTATTATTTTATAACTCTCATGAATTATATTAAAAAAAATATAGCGTAGACCTGTAAACATAAGTATAACTTAATCTATGATGGCAAAGTAACTACGTGTAGATAGAAATAATCATTAAATGGTTGTGGTGTAGTTTCTAAAGAGTCTGTCTTTAAGTAGGACATGATAGCCTGGAGGTATACAGTAAATCTGTTTTGTAGGGTATATTTAATCACACATATTCTTAATAGAGTGAAAGACACATAAGGCAAAAGTAACACTGTACAATTAATAGAAATATACTAGTGACTTGCCCGTCAAAAATGACGGCAATAAAATTTGAAGCCTGGCAGCTCATTGCAGGCCTTGGCAAAGCAGCAATTTCTGGGCCTCGCAATGAGTGATTAGGGCGCTCATTGTGAGCCACTCCCCCTCTACTCTACGTGCCTAGCAATGAGCGGCTTTGCAGTTCATTGCTGGCTGTGGCATGCGCTGCGCAAAGCCCATAACTCCCCTGTGTCTCTTTCCCCCCACTCCCTCCCTTGCAGGTTTGAAAAAAAATTACAGGTTTAATGCCGCCTTTTTTTTGAAGGCCGTAACTCTGTAGCCATTGGGAGAGCGCCAAAAGACGCCAATTGAATAGCAAATAAGCTTTCAACCTCACTTATGGACTCCCGGCCTGTATAATCTCACCTTTTAACCCATTGGCCCCATTTGAGAGACCCATTGAGGTCTCATACAATGGAGAAGTTAGGCCTGTATTTTCTTGACACAAGATAATTATGAAATCATAAAATATATGGTAAGAAAAATGAAATAATTTGATCATGAAGGTACAAGCACACATGCAGACTAATTTATTTTAGCTATAAAACCGGGGACACTTTTAGATTTACAAAAAAAAAATAACAAACACATTTGAAAGTTGCACCACTTCCAAGAACTTCTCAGTATAGAATGAATTTATATTCCAACATGAACCAAAATGTCATAAGGATATTCAAAAGACAAAAAATATCCCGTAAACACAAAAACTCGGAAGATATTGCACAGGAAACTTTAATGTCACACCATTGTCATCAAAAGAATATATTTTTTTCTAATTGTGTTGGCACTTATCTCAAAACATTACTTTTTGTATTCATTAAATTAAATTGCAAAGCTCCAAGACTGCAGGTAGTTGGGATTTGGATGCAGATTATGTGGTCTGCAAATAGATGGTCTCAAATTAGTTTTCTTCACAATGGAGCCTAACTTGGATTGAATGCAGTTTCTACACTGAGCAATTATGTTTTGCCCATAATAGTAAGACATTTCTGTTAGATAATTACCAGAAGAAAGAAACATGGTTTAAATATGATGAACAATGTAAAGCGAACACAGTAAAAATCTAGTAATATGGTAAAATAGTAAACATCCGATAATGGCACAATACAGGTGCAAGAGGGAGAATGACATAAAAGTTTCATGACAGTGTCTAAAGATAAGCCGCGGATTGTACGTAAACACAAATTGAACATCTGTTATACATGTTGCTATGTATATTATAGGTTTTCAAAAATACATTTTGTTGTATAGTAATGTGTTTAAAAAATCCAAATAAATGACAATATAAACAATCTCTTTATTGCTGATGACACAAGAAAGAGGACAGGTAGACGTGGCAGTGATGGTAAGGGACCAAGAGATGTAATGGTATATGCAAGAGAAATATAAAATCAATGATGTGGGTAAGGGGATAAAGTGGCGTAAGGAGAGAATGAGAATAAAGCGAAGGATACGAGTAAATGGAGAGTTTGTAATAAGGTTAGGGTAGTGGTATAGTAGTTGGAAATGTAATTCCCATTTAGATTCAGATATATGCTTTTGACTTCAATCGTAAGTATGGAGTTAATAAATAAATAAAAAAAATATGGAGCACATTTAAATGTAATATTCCATTGTAGGTTCAGGAAATACTGTAAATACTGGTTCTGACTGCTACACTGCAATACATTGTGCCTTATATAATGCAATGCTCATATACACTGATGCCTATACAATACAATGTCCCTGTACAATCTAAATGGTACAATTAAATGCTAACATACTGTGTGGATGATGCAACACCATGTTCCTGTACAATGTGGCCTATATAATACAATGCTCCATTGTATGGCTAAAACAAATGTAGAAATATAGATATGACAAGAACCAAAAGGCTTATCCAGTTTACCTAAAAGAAAACTTGAATTAACCAATATTCTGGATGATCCCAGACATGCTTCAATTCTGCTGGAAGGCTATTAAACCTTTTCATTACCATTTCTATAAAGTAGCACTTTTACACATTTCCACTGAATCTTTTAATTTATAGGTCCAATCAAGACTTTTTGTAAACTAACCTAGCCAATAAAAACATTTATTGTATACTGTATTACCCACCCGTTTCCCTATACTACTGCAAAATGTACCTTGAGTTCTAATTAGCATTCTCATCCTGTATTACACAATAATGTATTATTTGTATTATTATTTGCTTGTTATAGCACCAGTAACATTTCTGATCTTTAGTGTGGACACCTTGGAAATGTGCCTTGAGGCCAGTTACAAAGTACCACAGATACATACCGTATATACTCAAGTATAAGCCGAGTTTTTCATCCCTTTTTTTAAGGCTCACAAGGGCCCCCTCGGCTTCTACTCGAGTCACTCTCCCCCCGTGTCTTTCTACCCCCCCGTGCCTCTCTAACCCCCCCATCTCTCTCTACCCCATCTCTCTAACCCCTCATCCTCAACCCCCCTCCTCATTCTAAACCCCCCTCTTCCTACCCCTCTAAATACTCCCCTCCCTCTCCCTTTCCCCTCACTTACCTGCATCTGACGCTTCTGCTCCTGCCCTGTGTAAGTGAGGAGAAAGGGAGAGAGGGGGGGGGTTTAGAGGGGTAGAATGATGAGGGGGGTTTAGGATGAGGAGAAAGGTTAAGGAGGGGGGTTGAGGTTGAGGAGGGAGGTTGAGGAGGGGGGGAGGGGGTTGAGGATGGGGG
Source organism: Discoglossus pictus (assembly GCA_027410445.1). NCBI lineage: Eukaryota > Metazoa > Chordata > Amphibia > Anura > Alytidae > Discoglossus > Discoglossus pictus. The sequence continues at coordinate 359,126,720 of CM050165.1, forward strand.
GTTGAGGATGGGGGGGTTGAGGAGGGGGCTGAGGATGGGGGGGTTGATGTTTAGGAGGGGTGTTGTGGATGGAGATTGAGGAGGGAGGTTAAGGATGAGGAGGGAGGTTGAGGAGGGAGGATGAGGAGGGGGGTTGAGGATGAGTAGGGGGTTGAGGATGAGGAGGGAGGATGAGGAGGGAGGTTGAGGATGGGGGGTTGGGATTGAGGCTGGGGGGGTTGAGGTTGAGGAGGGGTGTTGTGGATGGAGGTTGAGGAGGGAGGTTGAGGATGAGGAGGGAGGTTGAGGATGAGGAGGGAGGTTGAGGAGGGGGTTGAGGATGGGGGGTGAGGTTGAGGGGTTTGAGGAGGGAGGTTGAGGATGAGGAGGGAGGTTGAGGATGAGGAGTGGGGTTGAGGAGGAAGGTTGAGAATGAGGAGGGAGGAAGAGACACAGGAAAGGGACGAGGGGAAGAGACACAGGGAAGGGAGAGGGGGAAGAGACACAGGGAAGGGAGTGGGGGGAAGAGACACAGGAGAGAGAGGGTAACACAGATGGCACAAGAGGGACACAGGGGGCAGCACATTTCTCACCCTCGGCTTATACTCGCGTCACTCATTTTACCCAGTATTTTGTGGTAAAATAGGTGCCTCGGCTGATACTCGGGTCGGCTTATACTCGAGTATATACGTTAGTTACAGTTTGTTGTAGAAAAACATATATCCACAAACATTCTACTCCAAAACCCAGTCTTGATATGAAAACACAGATTTCTCTTATTATTTTTGTTTTATTTGAGCATGCATAGGACAACAACAGAATAGCATACACAATGTCTGCAGCTGGCCCCAAATACATAAACAACATGTCTTTTTATAACATTTCCACATAGAGAAAATGACTTGCCCATTACCAACCCCTTCTAGACCAATAACAGATTATTTACATTTGTAAGCCAATTAAGAATAAAACATGTACCAAGCATGCATCAAGAATGTATGCTACCTTAAATCTTTGTGCAGATTACCTTATTTCTTCAATTAATACACAATCAACACATTGTTTTTCAACCTTCACTTGGCCATCCCTTGACTCACACAGAATATGGTTACAGAAATGTTATTGTCTCCTGGTAAAAACTGCTGAATTAGAGAAATGCATAATTAACTGTTTCAGAGCTTATATTTAGCAATATAAAACGTGCTACAAAGGTAATAAATGAAACTTGTCAATTGTCTCAAAAGGGAAAAAAATAAAAAAAATAGTTCCTGACCTCAGATACTGGCAATTAGACTCCTTCCTGGATCAATACTCCTTCTCTAATAATCCAGAATGCCGTTTTATTTAAAAATTATATACAATCCCTTTTTAAAGTTATCTATAAAATCCACTGTCACTGCCTCCTATGGTAGAGAATTCCACAGATTAACCACCCTTACTGTGAAGAACCCTTTTTTTTCTTTAAGGTGGAATCTTTTTACTTCTAACCTCAAGGGATGCCCTCTTGTCTGTTGAAAACCTGTCTCAGTGTTATATCTTGTAACCATACATTTGGCTTTTAATGAAGTAGCTATGCAATAAAGTACTCTAAATTAGAACCTGTAACACCCCAATCTTTATAAAATATAGAATAAATGTTAAGATGCACAGTTTTACTCAGGATAGTCAGGGAATATGTGTCATTCTTTTTAACATAAAGTCGATGCTGTTGGATTTTCTCGGTTACAAATGAAATAGCACTGAAGTTAATGGTATATTGTAGCTCAGTCATTTTCAGAACGTTGAACTTGAAAGTATATGTGTGCTTCAGTATGGGCCAATCAGGCCCAGGCCCAGGAGAGCACATTTTCAGAGGGCAGCAGACTGACTGGAGTTGCAAATGCAATGCCATAAAATATGCACCAAAATGTCTATATGCAGAAAACAGTCTGTTAATGTACTTGACACTTTCCCACTTAGTGTATACCTCCTAGACACTATACATTTATGATTTTAGGTTTAGGTGTGTCGTAAACTTAACTGGGTCAGTGGGAACGTACAAATCTGAACAAGTTTAGGGCAGCTTAAAACCTAAATATGCCCCTGATTGACAGACCGCTTTTCTGAAACTCAACCCCCTTATAAGGTTTTTCACAAAGTTCTATGTTTATTGATTTTGTTTAATATTTAGCTGCAATTACAGTTTTCCTCAGACCTCTTGAATGAAGATGTGCACGGCTGACCACAGTTGGGAGTCTCTGCTCTGATTGACTACTTATTGACCATAAGGTTGAAACCAGTTCATATATAATTTCCTATTTTTCCAAAAACAAGGGGTTATACTACATTTTCCTGATTATGACATGTACATTACATTTCACATGAGCAGAACTGTCTACAAAATTGCACAATTCCCTAATATTTATTAAGTTAAATGTCTTCTAAGGTCGTGCAATTCAGTGTATAGTTCAGCAAATTTTTAATTAAGATTGATAGAAAAATTATAATTCTTTTCACTGCTGGTTATCAGCCTTATTAAATTGCAATTTGGCCAATTGAATAGGGCTCTATTTAAGCACACAGCATATATTTTTTTACAGAAGTTTTTAGTTAGTGAAGACCTTGCTTTTGGATAGAAGTTCACTAACTAAAAACTTCAGTAAAACAAATATGCTCTGTGCTTAAATAGAGCCCTATTCAATTGGCCGAATTGTAATTTAATAAGGCTGTAAATATGTAGACAACTTTAAGAGACCATTATAGTGCAACCACTTCAGAAGCACTGATGGTTAATGGACCATGGTACTTTAGGAAAAAAACTCACATATTGTTTGCTGTGTAAACAATGAACAGAAAACCATAAAAAGAACTTTGTTTTATATATTCTATTTGTACATAAAGTGTTTCCATCTTGTCCAAGGGTATATAGAAAAAAAATCTATCTATCTATAAAATCTATCTATCTATCTATCTATCTATCTATCTATACAGAGTGATCTATATTCCTAGATATATAAATATATATATATATATATATATATATATATATATATATATTATAACACATTAAAATAGTATAAATGTTATGTATTATAAAGTCCTTAGCACATATTCACATCTATGTTTTATATTAATAATGAGTATTGAAGTATAGTTACACCTTTTTTATATTGATAAGCTTTTGAGAGGCTTAACCTCTCTTTATCAAGTCTGAAGCAATACTAACATGAGATGGAACCCATAGTTTGAATAAAAACAGCAGAATCAGAGAGAGAGTGGAGACATTTGACATCATCAGGTAAATAGATATAGGCGGAATAAACACAGCATAGTAAAGGAAACATATATAAACATACTGTATACACATGTACATCAATATATACATGCAAAACAGAGCACTGTAGTCCACAGTGATATTCTTTGTGTTAGACAAACACCTCACTAAGAGTGTTAAGCCCATATTAAGTCCTGTATTTTTAGTTAAAATGCTTTTCTCTCTTGGATGTTTTTAAAATTTCCTCTGAGTATTTTGATTTTTATGTTTTGGATGTAGTGATCATTTTGGCTAAAATTGTGTCTACTGGCGTACAATAATTCTCTTCATTCTGCTTCTTTTTTTTTTTATCTCTGTGTACATTTATCCTTAAGTGCCGTTTTTGGTAGGTTTCCTCAATGTAACAGCCTGTTTCACATATATTGAATTGTACTATGCATTCCACATTGAAGGATGTGCATGAATACGATCACCTGATGTGATAGGTCTTGTTATGTATGGCTGTGTCATCATTACAAATGTGTTGACATAACTTACAGCCACTTTTGTTACAAGGTTTAGTTCCATTTTTTATATTCAGTTGTTCATTGGACAATTTTTTGCTGATCAGTTTTTGTTTCAGGTTTGGTGGTTGTTTAAATGCAAGGATGGGAAGTTTGGGGAATAAATTTTTTAATTGTGCATCTTTGGTTAGTAATGGTTGTAAATTTGATTATTTTCTGTATTTTCTCTAAAACTAGATGGCATACTAGAAGTAGTTTATTTTGTTTTATATTTTAACAGGTGTTTACGGGGTATTTCGATAGCAGTGGGTATTTTCAGTTTAATAATACGGGCTTTGTAACCCTTCTGTCCGAAAGGTTCAGACAGTGTTTATAAATTTTTGTCACGGTTTCCAATATTTGAGCATATGCGATGGTATCTAATAGCTTGACTATGGATGATGGCTTGTTTAGTGTGGGAAGGATGGAAACTGGAGCTGTGTAGGTCGCTGCATCTATGGGTTTCCTATATACAGATGAGTGGAGAGTGCCATTGGTGATGGATATAGTAGTGTCTAGAAAGTTTACCTGTTCTGTAGAGAAATCCATTTTAATTTTTTTAGATGGATGTAAAGTGTTACATGAACTGTGAAAGTCTCTGAGTTTGCTTTCTCCTTCTGTCCATATGATGAGCAGATCATCTATTTAACAGTAGTATATGTATGGTTTGTAAATGAATACAGATAAGAATGTTTCCTCCAGATTAGCCATAAATAGATTGGCGTATTATGGAGCCATTTTGGTACCCATGGCAGTCCCCATCATTTGTAGATAGGTATCTTTGTTATAAGTGAAATAGTTGTGGGTAAGGATACATTCTATTAATTTAACAATAAAATCAGGGTTGTATGTATGATTTTGCATTTGTTTTAAAAGGAACTAAAAGCATGCCTCAGTGCCATCTTTGTGTTGCTATAAAGAGACTCTACATCCATGGTGACAAGTAGTGTGTTAGCAGGTAGGTCTTTTATCTGATGGAGTTTGTTGAGAAAGTCAGTGGTGTCTTGTACATAGCTACTGGTGTTACTAACTAATAGTATAAGGGTGTTTTCAACAAATCCAGATATCTGTTCAGTCAGTGTGTCCATACCTGTAACAAGTGGTCTCCCTGGGTTGCCTGGTTTGTGGATTTTGGCTTCATGTAGAAGGTCTCAGTTGTAGGATTGATGGGTATGAGCTGTTCTAATTCTTGTTACACATTTTTAGGGAATGTTTGCTAAAGAGAGGTCAAACCTCTTGAAAGTGTCAATATAAATGTGTTTGTCCAATACAAAAAGTATTACAGTATTCTGCAGTACAATAACACCAACCTTCCCTACATTGTCACCCTGTTAATGTTATCCCCTTGTGGGACATCACTGTCCGTTAAATTAAAAACAACAGAGAAAACCTTGACTGAGAAAAAAAAGTATTATTATTATTGTAATTAATTCTTATTAAACTTTTAACTCTTTCTGTGCAAGTAGCTGTGTTGAAAGTTACAGAGATGATTAGCCTTATGATATATTTAGTCATAAAAATAAATGTGCTATCCAGGACAGTTGGAACTCTATCACCTTTCAACCTGCATGAAGGTGCAGAAAACACATGGCGAAACGACACCTATGCAGTAGAGCATTGCACCAGCACCTGTGTATTGTTTGACATCTGAACAAAGGTATCATGAATATAAATACACCACATTGTGTACTGAAGCAAGAGTAGTGATGAGACAGCGCAATGTGTGAATAATGGTTTGTGTTAACAGCAGTTATCTGTATTGAGCATTTTGTAAAGACCTTTATAACTGCACTTGCGACTGACAGATATTTTAACCTTAATTGACACTAATTCATAAGTCAAAGAGCATGTCCCATAGCAATAATATCTCAATCCCTGACATGTCAGTGTTGCTAAATACTCGCTCACATACTTAAACAATTTATGCACTTACTGCGCTAGTCACTTAGAGACAGAGCTATATCATAGCAATAATACCGCCTTCCTCAAATGTCAAGGTAGCTTGACTTGGATTGGAGTTTTTTTTTAAATACTCACTTTAAGTGGTTAACTGATTACATTACCTCTCACTTTTATGTACACACTTTAGTGATAGGGCTAAATTAGGTCTAATATTGAGAATCATTGGGGTGTATCCCTGCCATTTTATACTTTTGGGGAATGACTGAACTACTACTAGTATCTACTACTCTGACTCATTTGGTGATGATTGACAGTGGGACTTACTACTGCCCTACCCTATACAATATGGGGATTAGTAAACTTGACGCCAAGACCTTGGCTTAAACTCAGGCCAGCTCCCCCTGTCCCCTAACAGGCTTTGACAATACCTGTGATACAAGTTGGACATTCAGTTAATTACTGCTCACCTAGATGGGCAATATACCCTGAAATGGCACAAGAACTACAATTATCTAAGGTATCACTCTTGTTACCTTGTTATTTGAAACATTTGGGTACTGTACTATAGTTCTTTCCATGTTTATTACCCTGTCCCCTGGCATTACTAATGAGTTAGCTTGCTATGATTTTAGAAGCAGTTTAATAAAAGTTACATTTTATATAATCTACTACTACTCCCTAGATTCTGGTGTGCATCACTTAGAATGAGTTTGTTTAATGTTTTTGTAACACTTTAAAGTGGTTTCCCTGTTTTCTACTTCTCTACCTCACTAATCGCATGAATTGTTCAGCCAATCACAGGTGAGACAATTTCCTCTGACAGTGCCGTTATGGGAACATTTTTTCAAAGGATATTTTCTCTTATTACGTTGATTGGCTGATTAGGAGTTACAATAAAGAATTCTAGGAGGAGGAGAATGCAGACAATAAGTTAATGTAGAAGTGAGTTATCAAGGCTTTGCAAGTTGTTTTCCTAATAAATGTAATGATTATTCTATGTTTAAATATTACATCTAGATGACTGGAAAGAACAATAACTTTTACAGAATCCCTTTAACAAAATGTTGCAGCCTCATCAGATATGCTGTATTTTTACATCTAAGAAAGTACTGTGATTGTAAAAAAAAAAAAATGCTGCTAAATACAGTATCTGCACTGATCACTCCTTGTCTTTATATAGTTACTGTTCACTGTATATCGTTTTTGGCTCATGTATCAAAGTGTATAGATGATCCCTAATCTTGCATAAATCTTCTATAATCTATCACACGGTAAATATTGATAAGTAAGTAGTGATTTAGCTGTCTGGATCAATTAACGACATGCACTTTATTTTATTTTTTCTGTCAAGGGACATTGTTATATGGATGAACTCCGATGCTTGCCTGGTTAGCTTCAATAAATTGTTTTTTTCTTAGAAGAATTTAATAGAACTACATAAGAAAAGAAAAATGACTTTCAAGGCTTTAAATATCATGATAAGGGATACTAGAAGCAGGAGTACACTATATCCATAATTTCTTTTGTTGAAATACCACTTTTTGAAAGGGTAGCATGTCGATGGAATGGCTGGTTTGATGAATTCAAGAATACCTGGGACTTCAATAAGATTTTTTTGGGTGGTGGGGTTTTCTTAAAGAAATACTATAATATAAGACGACTTTTCTACTATATTAACCTCAGTTGCTAATCATAATTAATCGCTGATGATAAAAACACTACTTCAGCATGTAGACCATTGGACATAAATGAACTCTAACTTCTATAACTATTTTAAAACAGGCAAAGAACTATTCTATGAATAATTATGTGGAAAAACTGGACTCCTGGCTTGCTTCATACATGTAGGTGTTAACTAAATCTTTTTTTTCTTTGTGAAATGTATCAAGCTAAGAAAGTAATGCACAAGCATCATATTTTAAAGTGAGATCAATAATGAGATAGTACAGGAATACCACATTTAGCGCTCCACATACATATCTGTATGCAGGAGCACTATGTGAAGCAGAACTAAATGGGACATTCTATTGCCATAATGCTCAGAGAGCGCTAAATGGGATTTAAATGGCCAAACGAGATCTGGCGTGCAAAAGCCATGCTATCGTGAGATTTAGCGCTGATCAGAGCAGAAAAGAGCACTATACTGAAGCAGCGCTCATCGGGGTAGCGTTAAGCGGAGTTTCCTTGTATTGAGATTGTAACCTGGGCAAATACTAGTGGAGTATGCTAATTATGCAGAAATGCATAATATATTAGGTCCGTCATACTGTAAAAGATTTTTTGTTTACTCATAACGCCATTTACTATTGTGATGACGCATTTACAAACATTAGTTTTTCCTCTCCCTGTTTTGCTGCTACAAGCACATTTATAGCTCCATGCAACACGCTGTGATCCGTGATCACACAGAGACCAAGGAAGTATGATCTGACAGAATGCTGCCAGCACTGAAATCCTAAGCACTATGTTATTCTGGTCTTTGGCGTTTGAAGATTGTGCTATTTTTATGGTTGTTTGTTATTATGATTCCAGTGTTTATGGTTGTGGCTATCGTATGGTTTTGGCTAGTTTTCCTGCCATAGTAATAAAGCTGTCACTGTTATTCATCTTTATTATGTTTCAGTGCATAAAATAATTATAGAAATGCAACAAAGTCCCAACTATGGAAGAAATTAATATTTACCTATTTGCAATTGGTCTAAATTAGTACATTGACTGTTAGTATTTATAGGTGGAAATTGCTTTCCAAAATCAGCCCTCCTGGAGCATTAATTAACACTTACCATGGAGGGAGAATAGTAATAGAGGAATCAATCAGTTAATATTTTTGTCCATTTTTTTTTAATAAAGCTCCAACATATTCCATAGTACTAAGTACAGTGGATGCAGTAAGTATTTAAGACAAAAGTGATAAAAGTTGCATATTATACAGAAGGATTAGAGGGCCCCGCTCTCATAAAAGCTTATAATATAAGTCAGTATTATACACAGAACGAAAGGAGGTTGCTTAAATGTTGTCTAGTAAGGCCGCAGGATCCATGCATATCTAGTGGTCACAGTTTTGTTTGAACCCCTGATGTAAGAGTACATGTTGGTAGGCTTCCTTGAATAGATGTTTTTTTAGGAAGTGTTTAAAACTGTGAAGAGTGGGGGAGAGTTTGACATAGGAGGGTAGATAATTCCACATGTTGCACAAGAAAAGTCTTGGAGATGAGAGTCGGAGGAGGTGATGACAGGTGATGGGAGATATATGTTGTGAGAATAGCAGAGGGTACGGTTCGGGGAATATCTTGAGATAAGATCTGATATGTAGGAGCATGGGTGTAGAAACTGGGAGAATGGGGGGAACAAATCATCCCCAGATTTGTCTATGTTTGTGTGTATGTATATATAAGGTATTTTTATGGCCTGTGTATACAAGGAGCTTTATCCCCCAGAATTATTCTTGCTCCTACACCCCTGTGTAGGAGTGTGCAGAATTTGTTGAGGGCTTTGTAAGTGAAGGTCAGTATTTTGAACACATTTCTAGTGGGTATGCAAAGCCAGTGAAAGGATTGGTTTTTGGTTTCTTGTGTGAGGAAAGGACACATTTTTGATATGTTTGGCAGATGCAAATGGCAGGTTTGATAAGTGACTGGATGTGGAGAAAGAAAAAGAGTGCTGGCGTACTCAGTATAGGTGTGATTGAGAAATTGTTGACTATAAGGGAGCTTGTTAGTTTGCCAAGGTAGTGTAGATTGAGAAAACCAAGGGACCCAAAGCAGAGCCTAGAGGTTTCCCAACCATGAAAGGTAAAGGTGAAGAAATGTAACCCAAGTATGTCACAATAAAGGAGCCGTTAGAGAGATAAAAACAAAACCAGGAGAGCTCAGTGTCATAGAGGTTATGGGAGTTAAAAGGTTAGAGAAGAAGAGAGTGGTCATCCATGTCAAAGGCAGGTGAGAAGTCTAGGAGGATAAGTAGAGAATACCACAGTCCCCTTTTGCTTTTTCTGTCAGTTGCAAATACCCTTTCTTATAGGTAAAGTCTTCATTTCCACCACAACTGAGGACTGTTTTGTGTCCTTTTGTTTTTTATCTAGCCATTACCCTTCTGATGCATCCCTGGCTCCAATAAATGACCCATCAGTAGCTATTTGCCATTTATTTCTAGATATCTTTCTGCTAACTCATCTCCTATTTTATCACAAACACCAGAACTTCCACTTAACCGATGACAGTATCACATCAACATCCCATCGACTTATGACTCATCACATATATAGTTGTGGGCAAGCAGGTTGTTGCTAACGCTGCGGGCTCGCGTAGTGAGCCTGCGGCCCTCGCTAAGCAAGGGGGCTCAGTTGCTGGCAAGGAGCGCCTTGCCAGCAACTGCGGACCTCTCAAAATTTACGGACTTACGAAAAACAAATACGAGACACGGGACTTCGAAAAAAAAAACATTACGAACTTGCAAAAATACTACCTTACCGCCCTAAACCCGCGCACATGAAAACATTAAAAACACAATAAATACACACAAGAAATACATAAAAAGCTTACCCACAGCTAGGGGGGGGGGTGGCACCCAGGACCTCGGAAACTGAAGTTACTCCTCAATTTAAGTCGAAATACAAGAGTTTAGACACCCGAAAATCCCCAAAGCGAGAGAAAAAATGGCCACCGAACAAAACGAAAACGAGGCTACAGGACCTTAAAGATGCAAAACATCACCAAACTAATATGGATTTTCCGAAAAAGACAGACGCGATCCAAGAACAAGGATGCCAAATCAGCCACAGCCGCGTACTACACATTAGACGCCATTTTACAACACTAACTTACACAATCCGGAAGTACACAGCTACCCTAATGGATTTTCCTCGCGCACGCACACTATTTACACTACACACTGCACACATTGCTGACACTTACACAGCAGCTCCACAGCCCTGAAAACATCGAGGGCGCTCATTGCGAGCCCGCGATGAGCATCGAAGGCGCTCAGCACGAGGCTCGCAATGAGTGCCGAAGCATCTCGGAACACCAACAAAATTAATCTCTGAACCAAACACCATTACCTGCCTTACAATCTTATTGCCGTCATTTTTTGACGGGCAAGTCGCTAGTCTTATTATGATTTTATGCACAATTCCAAATCTACACCATTTTATAATCATTTTGAGGTATAGTTTTATTTTGTGTATGTAAATGTGGTATAATTATGTCAGTTCTACAAAACTGATTAGCTGAGCCGCAGCTTTTTTTGTGTATCTTTCTCAATATGTACATAAATACAATGTAATTTTGCCTTTATATTTTGGTGTGTTGCCTATTTTTCTTGTTTCACTTATTACTTGAAATACATTGAGTTGGGAAGTGTTGCATTGGAAAGAAAAACACTCTCATGATTATTTTAATTAGTTTTCATTTATAAAGCTCCAACATTTCCACACAACTATAATTTGCTCAATAAAGTAAAATGGGTATAGTAAATATGATATAAAATGAAAATTAAAAGAGAACACACAGAAAATACTGAGATAATCAATGAAATAAGACAAATTTCATGAGACAAGGTAGAGGTGCCCTGGGAGCTTACATCTTATAACTGGTGTGAAACACACTGGAGATAGAAATGCATAATATGTGCTTAAAGGAAAACTGCAGTTCAAGAAAAAAGACACTTGTTTGTCGAGTATGTACCAAACTATTAGTATTAACATCTGTGTAAGCCATGGACCTAAAACACTTTTGCAGAACTTCTGAATTTTTAAGACTATTTTTATGAGTATAGGAATCCATTTTGTATTTGTTACATCGATTGCTCAGAGCTGAGTCATTAGGGGATTTGTTTTGGCTATCAGTGGAGGGAAGGGTGCAGGTGGGGAACAATGTGTCTGTGTTAAGATAATTGACACCACACTCCTTCCCCCTTGCTAGCCCAGAAGCAGACTCCATATCTCTCCAGAAGTGTAAATGCTCTCTCACACACAAAGCTTGAACCAAAGTTTAATTTATTCATCCAGGGTCTAGAGGCATCAAAATTAATATTTACTATGCCCTTATGCAGAATCAACATTTTCAAACATATCTTTTTGCAGGTGATTAGCGGCTTGTGTTTTTTGTGAGTTTGAAGCTATATAAATAAAGAAAATCTGACAGAGCAATGCAAGTTTCAGCACCAGAAACACACATTTAAGCAGAGTAAAATGATGCAGTGAGGGGAGTATTTGGAGCCTAGAGCAGAGTTGTAAGAGAGTGCACTTTTGCTAAGGGCTTTGTGTTTTAAATCACAATGTATTTCTTATTATGTAGGCTATGATGCTTCAGTGGTGTAATTAAAATAGATGTGTTGTAAACCAGAAGTGTTCAATAAGGGACATGAGATGGACAGGAGTGTTCATTGTGAATTAGAGCAGAGATTGTATTTGAAAAAACAAAACACCAAAGTGATAGTTCTTGAAAAACTCTAAGAGAACCTCTAAATTGTAATCCTATTCAGTGGTGGAGCTACTGCTGATGCAGCAGGTGCAAAGCACCAGGGTCCACAGCAGGGTAGGGGTCCTCTTCTACTGCCAGTAAATGAGGAATCTTAATTAATTGGATGAGGAGAGAAAATAATTACTTTACAGAAAGGTGACATAGTCACCATAGGGGTGATCTGATTATCTACATATATTGTTGGCTTGTTTATTGACTTCAATGGGTGGAAAAAGAAGTTGCAAAGGGGGCCCCAAGTTATTTTGCACTGGGGCCCTCCATCACTGATCCTATTCTAGCCATTTACTGAGATGTAACATCTCAAACCAGTGCTCCTCTGTTTATTGTTTTTTTTTTCTCTTAAAGCTCTGTTTTTTAATAGTAAATGATTTTAATAGTAAGTTCACCATATGAATACAGTATACATGAACGACAGTACTATGTTCAAACAGAGGCAATGTTCTCGCACCCCACTCCTCCACAAGTGGTTTAGATATTGAAGCAATATGTAAAAGAAAGAAGCTGCCTCTAAAACCCATAACATAGGTTGCTGCTGAACAAGATATTACAGCACTACTTATGCTTTATGAATTCACCTGAGCATGATATTAAAATCATATGGGCCAATGCCAGCTTTATTGCCACAATGGGCCTTGCGTACAGTGCAGGCCACGTTTTTTAAACCTTGCATATGATCCCTAATGTAAGACAGATGAGCTAATAACATTTGTTCATTTAGTCTCCCAATAAAGAATTCTTCAAAGCTTTAACATAAGAAGTGATTACATTTTGGCTCAGTGATCTATATGAATAATATGGTTACTGACTTCCAATCAAGTTGGCAGACTACAGTGTGACTACGTAATGTTTAGTGCCAGTACTTGTACAGATGCTGTACAAATCACGGGTGACATCTGTTTTTCCAAGAGACTTGTGCTGCAGGCCCCAAACACATATATACTTTGCAACCAGAGTCCTTTGCAAAATAAAAAAAAAACATTAAATCAGCAAATTGAAAAGAAAAAAAAAAGCAGCAAAAAACTAACACGAGAAACAAAAGGCAAAACTGGCTACTTAAAAAAAAACAGATACAGTGATTATTTCTGTCTCTTGCTCAGGGCTGTACCAACTGTTTATAATTTACTGTTTGGCAAGCTGGGTGTTCTCATTTCACTCATGGTTCAGGAGTCAAAAACATATGCTACCTTTAGTAATGAACACTTCTGAAATGTAAAATTATCCATATTCTTGTCACTGGAAAATGTTTACGCAACAGCAAAATGCCCCAACATCAAAATAAATCAGAAACATTTCAGAGTTTATATTTCCATATGTTCACTTGGTGTAATGAAATAGGGAAAAAAACACAGCAAAATGTAGCTAAATTAAAAAGATTTTTTTTTTTTAAGAAAAAAATCAAACTAGGAATTTTCTCTGCTTAAAAGGAATCTGCATGTTTTGGGTTTATTGACCTATCTTGTAATGATTTTGAAAATACACAACTAAGAATAAAGGGATATTGGCAGGTAGGTAAAGTCTAGGACTTCCTTTATTAAGGTTCACTTTGGCGGCAAACGGGTTGCAATGAGATTTTTTGTATTCATGTAGCTATGCTATCAATTACTTACTACCTGTAGCATGGGAAATATGCTTTAGGTATTTTGTATGTAAAACACAATTTACACTAAACAGTGAGTCAAATGCCAATAACCTAATGAAATCTCTGTTCCTATTATAATAAAAAAAACACGAGGCAAATAGCATATACATTTATGAAATAAGAATTCGCCCTTGATCTTTATTATAATATATTGCATTAAACTTACTTATTAGCAGGAAATCTCATAGTTTATTTTTGGTGAATCTAGCCTGATGTACACTTAAATTGTGATTAAGAAAAAATATATTATCTCTAATTCCCTTGCAATATGCTTTATAAATTAATTACAATGTGAAACAGGTCATCTGACAATTAGTGACCAGGAAAAGGCAGATGAGCTAAATAGGTTATTTTCTTCAGTATACACAAGGGAGGTACCAGTGGTTGGGACACTGCAACAAAACAGGACTACACTACTTTCACCTAATAATTGGTTAACCCAGGAAGAAATCCAAAAGAGGTTGGAAAAAATAAATGTTAATAAAGCCCCGGGTCCTGATGGAATACATCCAAGGGTACTGAGGGAACTGGACTCTGTAATTGCAAAAGCATTATATCTAATTTTTCAAGATTCACTCAACACAGGGTCTCTACCAGATGACTGGAGAAAGGCAGAGGTGATACCTATATTTAAGAAGGGAACTAGAGCAAATTCAGGAAATTATAGACCTGTAAGCCTCACTTCTGTAGTTGGAAAGCTTTTAGAAGGGTTAATAAGGGATAGTATACAAGAATATGTCTATTTAAACAAGACTATAAGTTGGAGACAACATGGATTTATGAAGGATAGGTCATGTCAAAAAAACCAAATTAGTTTCTATGAAGAAGCTAGTAGGAACTTGGATCAAGGTAACTCAGTGGATGTAGTCCTTTTGGATTTTGCAAAGGCTTTTGATACAGTGCCACATGGAAGACTATTGAGTAAACTAAGGGATACAGGAATTGCAGTAATTATCTGATTATGGATTGAGAGTTGGCTAAAAGACAGGAAGCAAAAGGTTGTAAATGTAGCACACTAGTATTGGAATAAAGTGGTAAGTGGGGTTCCTCAAGGCATGCAGTTTATAATCTTAATGGAGCAAATCTAAGGGTATCAGATATTGAAAGGGATTTGGGAGTGCCTGTAGACAAATACCTAGGTAACAATGCACAATGCCAAGCAGCATCTGCAAAGGCAAGTAAAATATTAGCATGTATTAAGAAGGGTATAGAAGCAAGGGAAGCAAATATAATTCTGCCACTATACATATCCCTAGTATGCCCTCATTTGGAATATGGAGTACAATTTTTGGCACCACTACATAAAAAGGATATTTTAGAGCTAGAAAAAGTACAGAGAAGGGCAACAAAACTAATAAGGGGAATGGAGGGGCTAAGTTATGAAGATAGACTAACCAAATTAAACTTATTTTCTCCAGAAGAGGGTATATGATTGCCTTATATAAATATATTCAGGGTCAATACAAGTAGTTGTCAAGAGGACATCCTTTGAGATTAGAAGTAAAAAGATTTCACCTTAAAGAAAGAAAAGGGTTCTTCACAGTATGGGTGGTTAATCTGTGGAATTCTCTAACAATGGAGGTGGTGACAGTGGATTCCATAGATAACTTTAAAAAGGGATTGTATATATTTTTAAATAAAAAGGGCATTCAGGGCTATCCTGGATAATTAGAGAGGGAGTATTAATCCAGGCAGTAATCCAATCGCCAGTATCTGGGGTCGAGAAGGAATTTTATATATTTTTTCCCTTTTTGAGACAATTAGCAAAGTTACACTTTTTTTTTGCCTTCCTCTGGATTAATTAACACTTAACAATTAATCTGCATATTGCAGATCAGAGGAGATCTAAAAAGGTTGAACTTGATTGACTAAAATTATTTTTTCAACCTCAATTACTATGGCCCTCATTCAATTGCAATTTGGCCAATTGAATAGGGTTCTAAATAAGCATGTAGCATATTTTTTTTTAAATAAGTTTTTAGTTAGTAAAAACCTTGCTTTTGGATAGATGTTTACTAACTTAAAACTTCTTTAAAAAAATATGTTATGTGCTTATTTAGAACCCTATTCAATTGGCCAAATCGCAATTGAATGAGGGCCTATGTAACTATGTAACTTGTTTTAATTGTTTTACATACTGTTGTCAATTATAGAAAATTAAAAAAAAGATTATTTTTTAAGGAAAATATTATAAACATAGTAATAGTCAGGGAATTCATCAATTTAGCCTATTGATTAACTGCTGAGTTTGCACTCACTCACTCATAGTATAGTAACTATACAATAGTTTGTAATAAAATTAGTTTATTTTATTTATAAAAAAAAAAGAATATATAAATAGAAACATATCAGGAGAATAAACATTAAATATTATTTTATTAAAAGACCATTTACCTCACTATGAGTGCTCTTCGTGGTGTGAAAGAGCACAAGATTCTATGTTAAAATTATATATTGCTTTTTTTTTATTACACTAACAGCTAAAAATCTGCAGTCTTAGGTCTGTTTGCGAACACACCCCTGACTGTTTCATGATTAGCTACACATGCAGACACTGGCCGGTGCAAGCTCAGTGAACACAAACATATTTAGGAGTTTCCAGCAGTCAGTTCTCTGCACAGATGGATTTGGGAAGGGTTAACCCTCTTTTTGTTTCAGTTTTCTCTTGCTGTCAGTCTGCCTAGGTACTTCCCAGAGTCTCATGTAAACAGACACTTCATTTATGATTTTTTTTTCTGCAAAAAAAGCATTTATTTCAAAATTTCAAAAAGTATTTCAAAAACTTTTAGGAGTACTTACAGTAGTGTACCCCAAGTTGTGCTGAATTAACTAGACAGGGTTTGTGCATTTGGCAAAATATTTGATCCATTGACTGAAGTTTGTTTGCTTACTTCTGCTATCTTTAGTTTTATTAGCTAGAGATGTATACAAACCAGTTATGACAATGCAACATCTGTGTTCTTCAAGCTATTGCAATATGTAAAAATGAAGCCACATGATTCCAAAGAAAGCACTGCCAGTGAACTTTGTCAGAAATCCTGGCTTGATTTCTATGTAAGGCACTTGTGACCATAGGCCAAGTTATTATATCTTCTTGTATCTTGGGAACTAAGATTAGATTATATGCTGTACAGCCAAGAACGCAAAGTGCTTGCAGAACACATGTGCAGAACTCTGTGTGTGCTGTTAAGAATTGGATATTATTATAATCAGTACATAAACAGGTTCCCCACTCCTAAGAAATTCTCATTTTTGGAAAATGTATCTGATCCACAGAAAGTCCAGAATTGTTCACTGTCTCAAACCATGATGGAAAACAAAGTTATTCTTCACCTATCAGTTTTTGACCAATGTGGTGGGCAAGCATAGGCCCGGGAGGGGCATGCGGCCCTCAGGTACTTCCCATGTGGCCAGGGGCAAAGCAACAAAATAAATTCTAGGGGGATATATTAGAGTACCATAGATGGAATAATGGAATCACAAATAGCCCCATGACTGGCGAAACGAGGGTCCGCAGTTGCTGGCAAGGAGTGCATTCGGCGATCCATGCCAGCAACTGAGGCCCTCGTTTTGCCAGTCATGGGGCTATTTGTGATTCCATTATTCCATCTATTGTACTCTAAATTGCCAAATTTACGTAGTTACGAAAGCAAAATACGAGACACGTTACAACCCATTACGACCTCGCAAAAATCATCCGAAACCTGCGCACATTAAAACATTAAAAACCCAATAAATACACACAACAAATAAAAAGCTTAACTGCAGCAGGGGGGGGGGGGGGGGCACCCAGGACCTCGAAAACTGAAGTTACACCTCAATTTAGCTGCAAATAAAAGAGTTTAGACACTCAAAAATCCCCTAAGCGAGAGAAAAAATGGCCGCCGAAAAAAACAAAAACGAGGCTACAGCAGTCTAAAGACGCAAGACACCACCAAACACCTACGGATTTCCCGAAAAAGACGTACGAGATCAGAAAACAAGGACCCAACCCGCGCAACCCCCAAAAACATTACAAACACAATAAATACACACAACAAACACATAAAAAGGTTGCCCACAGCAAGGGGGTGCATCCAGGACCTCTGCAAGTGAAGTTACACCTCGATTTAACTTCAAATTTCAGAGTTTAGACACCCGAAAATCACCTAAGCGAGAAAAAAAATGGCAGCAGAAAAAAACTAAAATGAGACTAAAGGCCCACCAAACACCTACGGATATTCCGAAAAAGTCGGACGACATTCGAAACGAAGGACGCTAAATCGGCCACAGCTGCATACCACACATTAGGCGCCATTTTAGAACAATAACTTATACAATCCAGAAGTACACAGCTACCCTAATGGATTTGCCTCGCGCACGTACACTATTACACTACACACTGCACACATTCATGACGCTTACACAGCGGCTTCACAGCACTTATGATGCAGCAACATGAAAACAGATTGCCAGCTCTTCAACACAATGCTATATTACTTCACAATAGGTAAAGTATATTAATTTCTTATTTTATTAATTATTCATTGCCATACCAAAAAAAAACACCAACGCTGCTCATAGAACACAAAAAACCAAGAGCCTCGCAATGAGCGCCGAAGGATCTTAAAACACCAACAAAATAAATTTTGCATGCAAACAACATTACCTGCCTTACAATCTTATTGCCGTAATTTTTTGACGGGCAAGTCGGTAGTAACATATAATAACCAGTAGTACTCTGAATACCTCTCCTCGTTATCTGCGGCTCTACTGCCAGTTTATACCTTTCCAGCAATTATATAATTTAGCTTTGGTGAAATAAAATTTATTTAAATGACTGTGAGGCCCATTTAAGGACTCAGGGGCGACATCTCTGCCTTATTGAGATGAGAACTTCCCTGTATTCAAACTGTTCTTATAGGGAAATAGTTTTATAGTCCTACTATAGGTGATCCTTTCTCAGACACAGTGCCTTGCAAAAGTATTCACGCCCCCTTGGTATTTTTCGTGTTTTGTTACCTCACAACCTGGAATTTACATGGATTGTTTGAGAATTTGCATCATTTAATTTACAGAACAACTTTGAAGATGTTTTTTTTATTTTTTTATTGTGAAGCATCAACAAATAGGACAAAATAACAGAAAAAGTGCATAACTATTCACACCCCTGAAGTCAGTACTTTGTAGAGCCAGCTTTTGCAGCAATCACAGCTCCAAGTCACTTTGGATGAGTCTCTGTGAGCTTGCCACAATTTACCACTGGAATGTTTGCCCATTCCTCCTTGCAAAACTGCTCCAGCTCCTTCAAGTTGGATGGTTTGCGCTTGTGAACAGCAATCTGACCACAGATTTTCTATTAGATTGAAGTCTAGGCTTTGACTAGGCCATTCCAACACATTTACATGTTTCCCCTTAAACCACTCAATTGTTTGGGGTCATTGTCCTGCTGGAAGGTGAACCTCCGTCCTAGCCTCAAATCACGCACAGAGTGGAACAGGTTTCCCTCAACTCTGACCAGTTTCCCAGTCCTGGCTGCTGAAAGACATCGCCACACCATGATGCTGCCACCACCATTTTACACTGTGGGGATGGTGCTCTTTTGGTGATGTGATGTGATGGGGTTGTGCCCGACAGCGTTTTCTTTGATGGAAGAAAAGTTCAGTTTTAGTCTCATCAGACCAGAGCACCCTCCTCCATACATTTTAGGAGTCTCCCACATGCCTTTTCACAAACTCAAAATGTGCTATTTTGTTTTTTGCTGAAAGTAATAGCCACTCTGCCATAAGGCCCAACTCGATGGAGCGTACGGCTTATTGTCGTCCTATGTACAGATACTCCAGTCTCTGCTGTGGAACTCTGCAGCTCCTCCAGGGTTACCTTATGTCTCTGTGCTGCCTTTCTGATTAATGCCCTCCTTGCCCGATCCGTGAGTTTTGGTGGGCGTCCGTCTCTCGGCAGGTTTGCTGTTGTGCCATGTTCTTTCCATTTGGTTATGATAGACTAGATGGTGCTTCTGTGGATCATCAAAGATTTGGATATTTTTTTATAACCTAACCCTGACTTGTACTTCTCAACAACATTGTCCCTTACTTGTTTGGAGAGTTCCTTAGTCTTCATTGCAGTGTTTAGTTAGTGGTGCCTCTTGCTTAGGTGTTGCAGCCTCTGGGGCCTTTCAAAAAAGGTGTGTATATGTAATGACAGATCATGTGACACTTAGATTGCACACAGGTGGACCTCATTTAACTAATGATATGACTTCTGGAGGTAATTGGTTGCACCAGAGCATTTTATGGGCTTCATAACAAAGGGGGTGAATACATACGTACATGACAATTTTCTGTTTTCTATTTCTAAAAAATATTTAATGTATATATTTTTCTCATTTCACTTCACCAACTTAGACTATTGTGTTCTGATCCATCACATAAAATTCAGATTAACAAACCATTGAATTTAAGGCTGTAATGTAACAAAATAGGTAAAAAGTCAAGGGGGTTAATACTTTTGCAAGGCACTGTAGTTGTCTTCTATTCATTGTTTTAATTTTAGTTCTATATTACAAAGTATAACATCCCATTACCAATCTCATAAAGTTACATCCATACAATCAACATTCATACAGAGTAGGCCACACAATATTTTAGGAGATACTAATGTATTTTGTGCACTTAAATAATTCCTGTGTAGAAAACTACTGCTGCAGCAAATAGCAGTAGAAGGTAATAGTAGCGTTGTGGCTTGCAAAATTGGCTTTGTTGTGTTATTAAAATAATAAAAGGTTTAATTACACAAATTAAGTTGGGTTTGATAATCTGTATGACTACACAAAACCTTTTGTTAACAGAATAAAATGCACATTTCAATCTTTGTAAAGTTATGTGTAATATATTTAATGATAGTATGTTTAAAAGTAAAATGTTGCTTAAATAAGTTACATGACAATTTGTTTATATGTTTATTTGTGTATATGTTCTTTACCTATATAATGCGTAACGCAGGTTCGTTTTATAGCAGTGATATACATTTACAAATGTATGTAAAGTTACAAATTTCCCTAAACTTTGCAGGGGCGGCACACTGGTTTGATGAGGATGTAATGTCAAATTTCTGATTGACGTAGCCAACAGTGAACCTCTTAGTGAAGTTTGACTTATAAGTGCTTGGGTGTCTTCACAAAGAAATTCTTTTATCACTAAAAGCCTTGTATGTTTTTTAGGTGAATATAGGTCTTTAAAGCATGTCTATGTACTGCAATTTTGATTGATGTTCCGTATAGGAATTATACCCTGTGTATCCGCAAGAAGCTTCTTAGGTGCCTAAACAGTAGAGTTTTAGAAGCATCCTTTTTTTATAAGTTTGAAAATTCAAAAGCATCAAGGCAGATAATTGAAAAGTGGATACTATGTAAAACCTGAACAATAAAACCTAAAATAACTTGAGAAATCACAAGAAGAACAAAATGTACTACATTTTAAATAAAGATTTATTTTTGTTAAAATCACACAAGACAATAGTAATGTATAGGAATTTGTGGACAATTTTCATAGACAATGTTAAACATGCTCACTTAAATTTACCAAGCCTTCGACAGGCTTCAAAGGGCCATGAAAGCGTATAATGACAACAAAACCATTCCCAGCCCCTGTTAAGTGTTTTTTGAAGCTGGTAGATATTGTCTTCAAAATAGTTTTTTTTTATATTTTACTGATATATATTTGGCAAATACTGAAGAATAACTGAGGTACAGTTTTTACAAAGTTGTTAGTTTTACTTCTGTGGCTGAGATTACTATTTTGCAACAGAAGCTTTGCCTATGGAGATATTTGCTGTGCTCTCATTTAAACTCACATTCATTGCCACAGGCTTGTTAGAAAATAACATTCATTTGCAAACCAAAGTAACACATTAGAAGACAGCCAAGTGTTATTACAGGACCACTGTAGTTCGAGTCAGAGGCGCTCAAACTGAGAATGAGAAACACCTAAGTAGGGTTGTCCTATAGGCCTGGTGACCTACTCAGAGAGCATCCTCTTTTAGCTCACATCCTGTGAAATATCCTGTAGTGGTGACACGTCTTTTGCGCGCTGGAGAATATTGCGCCATCATCAGAGCGTCGAGAACTGCGCTCTGATGACGCTCTGCATCCCATCTGCCCCATCTCATGTTTACTGGACCTGCTTGCTGGAGGGTGCCAAGGCTAAGGTAAGTGGCTGACAGTGTGACATGTGGGACTGGCATGTGTAACTAGGAGCATATTGTATGTAATATCACTTGTATGTAATGTAACTGTGTGCATGTGTAACTGTGTGCATGTGTCACTGTGTGCATTTTGTCACTCCAAAATCTAGCAATGAAATCAATATTTATTTTTTTCTGTTTAAAGACAATTTTTATGGATATTTCTCTGCCTATTTTTGCACTAGGTTACACTCAGAGTTTTCAAACATTTGTATAATTTTTTACAATGCTCCTTTAATTATAACTTGAACTGTACATGGTTTACAATGTTTTGTGCTTGTTTCCATTTAATATTAGTCGGTTTGTGGCAAAAAAAATTGCAGTTCATTAAAATATTTTTTGGGGGATACTATATATACACTATAAAAATATTAATAAAAAAGGTAACATATAGTAGAATAAATACACAAATAATTACATGAAATAATTTTTCAGATTAAAAATTTATGGCAAATAGAATAATAACTCATAACTAAATAATGAAAAATATAAAAATATCTTTCATTCTAAAATTAATAAAATATGTAAAAAGGTATAATTGGTTATACGGATATTGATTAAATTAAAATTTGTATTTAATATTACTTTAATATTAAAATATAGCATGCTTTATATTCATGATGTGTATCCCTATATTTACTATGTACTGCTTTCAGTTTGAGGAAAATGTCATAACGTTTGCTAAATTAGCATAAAATTCAAAAATCGCTTTGGCCAATCACAGGCAGCTATAACAATGTTTCAAATCTGGGTTCACTTCTGCAGCAAAGCGCAAGGAAACAAGGAGGAGCTCAGACATTGCTATGTGGATTTCTGCATTGTGCTACTGTTTGCTTGAAGGTTACTATAGGGTTAAGAAAGTACTTGAATGCAGTGTTTCTATTGGTTTGTACGGGGTGCCTATGTAGGCACCATTAGGGTGTAGAAATCAGTTTAATTTTAAATAAAATAAATGTGGTTGTGTATAGAATGAGTCAATGTAAAGTGTGTTTCTGATATAAGCAGTATGTTGTTAGATTAAAAAAAAGTTGAAAACAAGGAAACTTAAATATATCTTTAAAATGCCATGACTAAATTCTATGTTAATTCTAAAAACATGAACGATGTCCATCTCTGACTTAACACACTTTTTTTTTGTACCTTAATCTAGATTTATTAAAAAGAACAATGTAATGTGTGTCGGTTGGAGAGTCTGTATATGGCCAGTACACTACCTAGGGGATATAATTTTGTTCAAATCTCATCAAGAACTGACATTTTTATTTATGAGTTTAACTACTCAACCCTACTGAAAATACAAGATATTAGAAAATTAGTAATGCATTAAGAAGTTTACTGATGGATATTTTAATATTTATAGTAAAATACATTAAAACAATATTCTTTGGGGTAATATATATTCTAGTATTTCATTAGTCTTTTATATGTAAAAGAGAATGTTATCATGCACCATGGCCCTCGAATATAAAATATTTAAATGTATTATTATGTTATATACACATAAATAAATTACATTTTTGGGTAGTTATGAGATATTTGTGGGAGGAGCTTAGTTAAAGGCATTTGTAAAATCATGATGCCTATTGTCAATTAATACACTAATTTGAAAAAAATATATGAAGAATGTGTTGTACATCTGTTTGCTGATTTAAATGTGTTTCTGTGGGCTCTCAATGTCATTATGTAGATCTATGTGTTTCTACTTTGCTGTGCAGATAGCCTGGCACAAAGTATGTGAAATCTTAATTGTTCAACTTGTTTATTCCATAGAGAAACCGATGGAGCACTTAGAGTAATTAACATATTTTCTCTGGTCTTCTCATTTTGTTAATGATATCTTATCAAAGGCTGTGAAGTAATTACTGCCCACCGAGGTATATACTCTAAAACAAATTAATGGCCAATGACCAATAATGATTACACTGGTAATTATCTATTGTGAGGTATAAGCAGAAAAAATAACAAAATAGCAACAATGTGTTGATTGAAGCTAATTTAACTCTAACTCTTACAAAAGACAAATATGCTGCCATTTAAAAGAAGAAAAAATAAACAGAGTTTTGTCAGAGCATTATTACGTTTTATTTAGGCAAAGTTCTGCATATAACAGTGTATGTTTAGTGCTGTTAGATAGTTTACCCACACAATGTTTTAATACATGTCCTGACAGTTTTGATCCCAGGGATATTGTCTCACAATCCCATTGTATATGACAACATATATACATTCAAACAATAATTTAATAGAAAGGCCAAATCCTAGGTTAAAAAAAGACCTTGGTTAAAAAAGGTAAATTATATCACATATAACCATTTCATTAATATACAACAAAAAGTTATTACAAACAAAGCTAAGTGAAATAATTCAGCAAGGAAAATTAATATCTTCAAAATAATTCTGATACATTCCAAGATAGAAAAATACATTCCTGTGATTTACAAGTGAGAAATTAGTTATGTGGAACAATGCAAAATATGTCATAGCCTAAGCAAAAAGATTTTCAAACACAATGGCTCTTATTCAGTTGTCATGTGGTAGTTTAATGGAAGTTTATTTTTATTTTTTTTACATATATTGAAAGAATATTTGTATTATTTATTTGTCTACTTAATCACCAACATATTCCATATCTCTAAGTACAGGGGATACTGTAAATATATATGAAAAACTTCTGATATAGAAGGTGTTGAGCCCCTACTCTTGGAAAAGTTTACAATATAAATTAGAAACAATATTGGAATAAGACCACACAGAATACATGAACCTTTGCAATGGATAGACAATAAACTTCCACACAGATATATAATGTCTCCTAAATGTGTACCATCAGGCTGTGTAGAGAACACTTTCATATATATATATATATATATATATATATATATATATATATATATATATATATATATATAATTACATTTAGTATTTATACCACAGAATCAAATTCTTATTGTATAATTTCATGTACCTTAGTAAACAAAAATTTTTGGAGCCAAAGAAACAATTAGATCCTATTCAATAAAAATATGTTTTTTCATATGGGGCAAATATACGATTAAAACACCTTAAATAATTATTACTACTACTTTACAAAAGTATATAACAATTGTTGGTATTGACAAAAAAAAAAAAAATCTCAGCCTGTTGCCACAACATCTAACCTGGACACAATAGTTCTGCATCTTTTACCTACTATTTTATCTGTCTGCTCTCCCTATTTTATTATTCTGTATAACAATATTTTTTACAAATACCTCGTAATTTTCTATTACGTTATTTTACGTCCCAACTGAAAACACAACTCAACTTTAATTGTCAATTCTAAAACAAATTACACCAGAGTAAGCACTAGTTTATAAAGTCTTATTTCTCTTATTATATTATTAAACAGCAGGTATACTGGACAAGGCTTTCATGTTCTTGTGCTCCCAGTTATTTGCCACCATAATATGTTATTATATAAGTTAATGTAACTGTAAAGCAGTAAAATATTATATAGATTATAAATGAAGAATTACACATAAAATACTTTCAAACATTTTCTTAACTTTCAAAATATCAGAATTTAGACCCAATTTGAGTTTTAAAAAATCAGCACATATACAAAAAAAAATCAGAATTCATACAAATGTGAGGGTTTACTTATACATACATTTTTCTGATTTAGTAAAGGAAAGTGTGGAAATATTAGGATACTATTCTTATGAATACACATATGGTTTTGATACAAACCATACAGGAAGTTATGCCATCTTTAGTCATCTAGGGTGATAGTTATTTGAAGTGGAAGCCAAATATTGAAGAGGAGACATGAATAGAATAAGTCATCCTTACTGCACCAGTTCATTAATATTTATTTTACCTTTAATTTATTGTAATACATACCCAACAACTGTGCTTGGTATGTTATTTTGAAATGTACTTTAATATTTATTACATATTGTTCTTGGTTTTGTTTGTGTTCTGAACTCACATTGTCGATCCAGAAAAATGTAATTTTACGAATTATAGACGCATTTAAATTCTTTAGAGCTCTCTTTTAAGTTTTTATTTGAAACTAAAATTGTGAATATATTAACTAATAAAAGTGAGGTTTACAATGTCTGTTAGTGGGAATGTTATTCCAATGTGAAACCTCCATTAAAAACATATGCCATTTATTTTCTTTGTAAACATGCTACAGAGTCCTTTCTAAGTGAAGAAGACTTTTTCATCTGTATGCTTCCAAATTTTTTAAATCATTTTCTGGTTCATTGGCCAATAGAAACTAGTAATCAGAGAAACAAAGAAACAGAGTTATGTCATGCTGTTACATTAACCACAATTTCATGGTCTCTTTACATTTTTCATCACTCAGGTTTTTATCTTACTCACTTAACTAAAATCTTAACATTATGTTTTTTTATTATATAAATAATTGGGCATAAAATTCCACTACTGCTATTAGTGCCACTCCATTAAATAATGACTTCAAACAAAAGGCAAGAGTCCAAAGAGGTGTGGTACAATATACTCAACAGAGAGAACTTGTCCACAGCTAAAAGTTTTTATTTTTATTTATTTACATGCCTTTTTTTTATTTTATGCTACAGCAATTTCAAATAATCATATGAGATAAAAGAATAAATAAATAATAATTAAAACAAATCTAACATTATTAAACAGAATTCTGTGTTTATTATTAAAAAAGGTATCATGCTCAAAATTGCAACAATGAATGAAGACATAAAAGAGGCCAAAACTTGCTAAATTTATAGGGCCTCATTCAATTGCTACGTTTTTGGCATAAGTAGCCACAAGAGGAGGCCGCAAGCCACTTAGCTATTCAATTTGCTTACGTATGTAGCCTCTGATCGGGTTACGAGCCTTGAGCTGCGATCCCTTCTGTCAAAGCCTTTGATCTTCTGCAGACTCAAGAGTTTCGGCTGCAAGATATCCCTATTAGCTATTCAATTGCTATGATTCCCCCTCCGTCAAGCCCGTAAATGGCTAAACGTGAACCACAGCTTACTTACACCAAAGAGGTCCCGCAACGGTCTTACTTTCAAAACGTTTCACTAATTAATCAAATCAAAAAATAAATCCTGTACTTTTATTAGAAGTGAAAGTGATTTTAGGCCTTAGAATTAATAGCACAACATTCCCACACTCTCAAATCGCCATAAATAAATAATTTATTTTATGTTAAATGTTCATGTTCTAACCTTCATGTAAGTCCTACGCGCTTGGGGCTCGAAGTGCAAAATCAGACCTTGCAACTGCTGCTGGATTAGCCTGCGTCAAGTCCATAAATGGCTAATATCGAACCACAGGTTACTTGGGCCACGGAGGTGTCGCAAAGGTCTTAAGTACAAATCATAGGACTAATTAAGCAAATAAAAAAGACTTCCTGTACTTTTATTAAAAGTTAAAGTGATGTTTGGTCTTAGAATGAATAGAGCAACATTCTCAAGGTCGCAAATCGGCCAAAACAAATACTTTATTTCATGTTCAATTTCTTGTCACAATCATTGTGTAAAGTCTTACGGGCTTGATTAATGAGTTACGGGCTTGGAGGTCATTCACCCTCAAAGGCTGTACAGGCTTGAATAATGAGTTACGGGCTTGGAGATCATTCAAGCCCGTAGGATTTTGGACGGAAATTAAACATGAAATCAAGAATTTGATTTTGGCGATGTGCAAGCTTGAGAATGTTTTGCTATTAATCCTCATGTCCCCCATTGTGTTCTCAATCACTTACAATGCTTTACAGTGCTGGATTGAATTTATATTTGTATTTACATTTAGCCGAGTTTGATGGCTTGAAACATGATTTACGGGCATGCAGCAAATGCCTATGGCCGATAGCATGGTTTGGCCAATTGAATAGCAGCGTAGACATAGCGATACAGGGAATTGAAGACTTGCGGCCGATTTACGGCCCCGAATTGAATGAATCCCATAGTGTTTTCCAATTAGATTTTGATTTAAAGTATTAACCTTTTCTAATCTAACACAGGCTGCTTATATCAGAAACACACATTGATTAATTCTATACACATACAGATTTATTTTATTTAAAAAAAAGTTGTGCTTCTGTGATTATGTTAACTTATATAGTCAGATAGAATGCATCACCACTGTGAAGATTACATAGTTATGTTGCTAAAGTAAACTGCTGAAGATCATATTTTATATTGGGTGCTCCATATTGTCCTGCTAATGCTTTTATCCAGTGAGTGCTTAACGGAAGCTCTACCAGTAGATATCTTCATAGTAGTAATAAAATTCAGTTTCATATTGGGCTGGATGCATGTTAATGGGTCTAATTAGACAACTTTATTTATCCAAAGCCCAGACTACATTAATTTTGGTGAAAATTCATAACTTGATAAATCATTTTCTGGATAACAATTGGAGAACTTTGGTTACCACTACGGAAATAAAACAAACAGCCTGCTATATTTATTGTTTGGTTTCTTGATTAATTTTTTACCATTGCCAGTTGCTTTTTGCTGTACATTTTATAAATTTCAACCCAATCAACCTATTGAGTTTTCTATCCCTTTCTTCGATCAAAGGCCTTTCACAGGTGCCACGCCCTGTTATCCACCTCTCAAGTGCAGTTTTGTTAGGTTGCCATAATATATATAGACATGTTTCATGGTATTTCCTCTGGACTTCCATACCATAACGACTACATTATTGCTTATTTTTATTTCTTACTCCACAAGTGTAGTTTGTGTATCAAAAGACAGAAAATAGTCTCTTTTTTTTATTTAACAGTTGTATTTGGTTGTACTTGCTTTTTATGTTCTGCATACGAAACAGAAGGTTATATTTTTGTTTTACCAGCCATAACATTGAATTAATTAACTTTTTCCTTTCCTAGTACACATTGTAATTTTGGATAGAAACATATTGCTGATATTATTTCTCTGGAAGCATTTCAGCTTTCACATGCAAGGACTGGATATTATCTTTTTCAAGGGCATCTGTTCATTGCAGCAGCTGAATACAGAACCCACAGAGTGGGTTGAAAGGATCCACCTTGAATTTGTTGAATTAAGTTTTTGCACCTGGATATAATTGCCTGGTTGCTGTGCTGGGGTTTTTTCTAGGTACTGGTAATACAAATTATCTCAATTTAAACTGGCACCCAGGAGTGAAGCAACAACTTAACTCATAATATTTTTTTAAATAATTATTTCCTATTTCTAGATTTGCATATCACTAACGCATGGGCAACATAACATGATGGAGGTTAATTAGTCATTAATTTTTTCCTGTTAATGTTTATGAATGCTGTTTTAGAAATGTAATAAAATGTATACTTACTATTTCAGCACACTTTTGAGACATTATGAGCAATTTATAAATACATGGGCCGACCTTATTTTCCATTATGTTATTAAAGCCTGGAATGGTGTTTATGTAATATATGTGCCAAATGAGGATCCCAGAATACCTGCCATTTACTTTTTGGCAACTAAGCACTGCACAAGTATTTTTTATTGCATAAGTTGCCGCAAGTAGTTTTCATGGAACATTACGAAATTTTGCAAATCTTATAAAACAGATACTTGTATTGCATTAACAGGAGTGTTTAGCACTTTATGCAGTGTATTCAACAACTAAATGATACAATGCTTTGCTTCATTTTGTTATACACAAATGCTTGTTGGGCTGTCGTGTTGGACTGGCGTGTTGGGCTGACGTCAGACGCAAGTTGCTACCTGGTGGGAATTGACACTGTTCCGGTTACTGGAGATTTATAGTACGCTTAAGATCTCACAATTGGGTGGGTTTTTTTTGTTTATTTATCTTGGTATTTTTGTTAATTTTTTATAGTCAAATTTTTGCTCTTTATAAGTGCATTGGTTGTTGGATTGGTCTCACTAACTAGAACTGAGGCATGCCGGTAGGGATACCCTACAGGTAGGAGGTACCCATCGAGGTCCTAACCAGCATATTGGTAGGGACTCTTTGTTATTCTTTTCTATTTTCTATGTATTTTACTTTATATATTCTTTTTGTCTTACTTTGTTACTGCTATTCTTTTTCACTGTATGATATTACCTATTTAAGTTGGTTTGTATGGTGTACTGTCCCTGGATTCTCATTTATTTGTCACCACTAGTGATAGAATCATTGTGCTTCATGTTTTTATTTTTTAATTCTCAATGTTGGCTGACATCCCTTTGTGGAAGGTTTTAATCACAGTTACAATAAAAATGATGTTTTAATGGAATTGGTAATCTCTTACTTTGGTTTTTGAATTAGTGCGGGTGGAACGAGAGAATTTAGTGTTCTTATCTCCACCTCTTGGAGTATTTGATATAATGTTGAGAAAGACAAACAAAATATAGGATAAGGGGCTTTAATAAATTGCATGACCGTCTTGATAACAATCTGAGCTCTCTGTTATATTTGAAAGAGAGCAAGTGCGGCATAAATTAAACAACCTATTTAAAGAAGGGAAAGTGCTACTGGCATACACTAAAATCATTTTGTTTTAGTCTCTGGCATCAGTAAGAATTGTTGTTGTTGTTCAGTCATGTCCGATTCTCAGGGACCATATATACATATGGTTTTCTTGGCAAAGTTACTGGAGTGGTTTTCCCTCTCCAGTGGACAGCGATTTGACTGACCTCTCTGCTATAACCTGCCCATCTTAGGTAACCCTACATGGTATAGCTCACAGCTTCACTGAAGTATACACGCCCCTTCACAATGACAAGTTAGCAATCCAGAAGAGGTCAGTTAGTACATCAGTAGTTAAAATAGTTTAGGCTTCCAGAACAGGTGTAGTGCCAATTGACTCAAAATTTGACAGTAATACCAATCAAGGTCTATGCATTTTGCCTCATACTAAAGGAGGTTATGAAAAAAAACTGTAGCTAGCCAAAATCCAAACACACAGGTTGCATAGTATTTGAGGTTGAAAAAAGACTTATAGTCCATCAATTTCAAGCTTTTAAGATCTCCTCTGATTTGCAAAATGCAGATTAGTTGTTAATTTATCCAGAGGAAGGCAAACATAAAAAAAACATTGAAACATAAGTCAATCGTTTTAAAAGGGGAAAAACAAATCCCTGAATGCCCTTTTTATTTAAAAGTACATCCAGTCCCTTTTTAAAGTTATCTATTGAATCCACTGTCACCACTTTCCTTGGTAGAGAATTCCACAGATTAACCACCCTTACTGTGAAGAACCCTTTTCTTTCTTTAAGGTGGAATCTTTCTACTTCTAACCTCAAAGGATGTCCTCAGTTGAAAACCTCTCGGCACAAAAAGATCCCTTGACAAATCTTTATACTGACCCTGGATGTATTTATATAAGGTAATCATATCCCCTCTTAGACACCTTTTTTTCTAGAGAAAATCAGTTTAATTTGGTTAGTCTTTCTTCATGTGTCAGTCTTTTAATTTAATCTATCTATCTTTCTATTGCATATCTATCCATTGATCCATCGGTCTCGCTCAGGGTGATCCTGAAATCCAGGCCTGCTAAAAGCAACATGTCTAGCGTATAGGCCAAGCTGTACTTTTTCATAAACCTGATCATGTATTTGTACATGCATGTCTTCAACTTCGTTATTGATATTTACATTTAGAGTTGACTCATTATGACCAATAAAATACTTATCCAGGCAAAACTAATGCAGCAACTAATTTTGCCAGAATACTTATAAAGTCCAAAGATTTCTACAGCAATCAAGTGCTTATTTCAGACCATCTCAAGTCATTATATCTTCTGATATGCACTCTAATAAACGCCTAATTGCAAAACTGGTGTTGCTGTAGCAATCTGTGGATTTCATATGTGGCCTGGCAAGCCATAACATGCAAATTAGACATATGTTATTGCCAGAACAGTTTTCAAGAGCTATCTAACCTGGGTTTCCGTATTGTCCTGGTTGAACACGAATGAGTCAGTTAAATGTAAGTGATTAAATCACATTTACTCAATACAGTCTGAGCTTGCTGACACAAGACATATTTATATGAACCAAAGAAGAGCTTGTTCCCTTCTAATTACTGTGAACATTCTGGGGCAACACATTCACATTGACTCTGTTCAGTGACTCATAATTAAAATAAGTTAAAATAACTCACGCAATAAATGGTATTTTAAAATGAATAAAAAATTCATGCTTTCCTTCTCCTCTTTCTTGTCTTGGGATAAATTCCAAATGGACCTCTCTGGGCTGAGAGACAGGCCCCACAGATTTCTTTCCAGAGTGCTCAGCTCTGTAATCTTGATAAGAATCCTCTCTCCTCTTGATATAAGCACTGCGTGTAATGAGATAGGATAAGGTTAGGGTTTAGCTCTCTCTATACTGGGCAATGGATAATCCAGAGGAAGAGGGAGACAGGACAGAAAATATATCGCAATATCGTCTCTTGCAGAAACTTTCCTTTAGACTAATGAACTTGACAAAATGGTTTAATCAATGGAATATGTATGTTACAGGAAAAGTGGCTTCATAATTATAATAATAACTAGCGACTTGCCCGTCAAAAAATGACGGCAATGTTATGTATATGTTTGTCAAGTTGTTTAGTTATTAACATATATTTTTGACACTTGTAAGTATTTTAATATGAACGTGTATTTTTGTAAAATGTTGATGTAATGGTTTTTTAAAATGTAATTAGTATCTGAAGAATTGTTAACTTGAATATACATTGAATGAATAGGAAAGCCAAAAGTAAAAAGCCTTTTTTAAACGTTGCAAATTTTAAGATGAAGTTTAAAATATATGTAAGCAATAACCATGAAAGTTTATATTTTTAAACTTGAACTTTATTTTTTATGTAAGTTTAGAAGTTGACAAAACATTGGTATAATTTTGAACATTATAAACATGAACATAGTGAATACATTTTGTAAAGTAATTTTTTATTAAAAGTATTAACATTTGAATGTAAAAACAATTGACATTTAAATTAATCAGTATTAAAATTCAATTTCTATCACAATAATTGTTAACTTGAATATACATTGAATGTAGAGGAAGGCATACAGTCAAACTCTTCTTAAAACGTACCTAATTAAACTAATTTATTACTGAGCACATAAATTGGCGATAAACATTAATGTAGGTAGTAATCTTAAGATAATAGACAATATTTACATTGTGACTTAAAAGGTGCTTGACCTCTTAACATCCACTTTGTAATATGTTGAATGAAATAACTTGAAAATATATTTTTTAAACTTGTAACATTAGAAACATTAACATAGTGACTTAACATTTTAACATAATTTTTACTAACAATGCAAGGCAAGTATTTTGTGAGGCGAATCATTCATAAACATGACTTCCATTAATTATGACTGAATTAAACAACCAATTATTATGTATTTTGCAATGCTTTTAAAAAATCTTGGCATCTTTAATTAGTATCCTTCAAAGTTATAGTACTTCATAGTAGACAATGTTTTTAGTAAAAATACGTCCATCTTCTAATAAATCACCTTGACTTTCATTGTTTTCAATGTAAACTTTAATAGCCTGTGGATTTTTGCACCTTGACAACGCAACGTACAATTGACCATGTGCAAAAACTGGTTCTTCCAAGAAAATACCCACAGATTTGAAAGTTTGACCTTGTGATTTATTAATGGTCATGGCAAATGCCATAATAATGGGAAATTGTCTTCTTTGAAGTATAAAAGGGAGACTACTTTCACTTGGTGCTAAATCTATTCTTGGTATGAAAACTCTCTCTCCTCTATGGGTCCCAGTTAAAATTTCAGCATCTATAAAATGGTCCTTTAATTGTTGAACAATTAATCTTGTGCCATTGCATAGGCCTTTTTTGGGATTCATATTTCGCAGTAACATGATAATTGCACCTTTCTTTAGCTGCAAAATATGTGGTGGCATTCCAGAAGGAGTTAAAGAGTTTATGAATTCAGTCGAAAAGTTAGCCTGACTTTCATTGTCATCAGCAAGTACAGAATCAGCACTGTGATAATTTCTTTGTGGTGCATAAATTTTTTTTAAGATTTTATTATTGAGGATTAATGCATCTTTATTTTTACACGTCAGTATGACTTGGTTGGCAAGCTCGGAATATTCTTCGTTATTTATGCTCCCTTCAAATATAGCCGATATAATATCTTGTTGACAAATCATATGAGGTGGGATCTCTACAGTGTCGTCAGGTAAATGTAGTATTTTTTCTGTTCTGCCTTCTCCAATTTTAATAAGCCAATCATTGAAATCAGTTTGGCCTTCTGATCTCATATTTTGTTGCAGTTGAAGATGGGTAAAATGTTTCCATACTGTACTTGACTTTATACATGTTTCGATAATGTCAGTTCGATTGCCATGTACAACAACAGGTAATGTTTGTCTAAAATCGCCACCCAACAACATTACCTTTCCACCAAATGGAAAAATATTATCCATGACTTCACGAAGCAAACGGTCAATACATTGGAGGGCATAGCATGACATCATTGTGGCCTCATCTATTATAATTAATTTACATTTCTTCAATTTCTTTGCTTGTAAGGATGTCATGCGAATATCTGACACAGAATTTTCTAAAATAGGCACTGGCAGTTTAAATCCACTATGAACAGTTCTTCCACCTTCTAATAAAAGTGCAGCAATTCCAGTAGTGGCAAACGCCATTGCTATTTTTCCTTGTGCTCGTACTGAACTCATTAATAAATTGTACAAATATGTTTTTCCTGATCCGCCAGGTCCATCAAGATAGAAATAACGCTCTGTCACCATGTCATCATCTATAGCATTTTTAATGGCATGAAATGCTTGCAATTGTAGTGTATTTAAAGTTGCAAGTCTTTCTTCTGTTCTTTCTGCTTGTAGTTGAATGTCATAGTCTTCAAAGTTAATGTCATCTATAAGACCTGGATCAGGCAAATTAAAACTTGCACAACTTAATCCATGAGTTAAAAAGACTTCTTGGATTTCCATTAACGCTTTTAAGTGTGCAATGGGTTCATTGTATCGTCGCATAAAGTCTTCAGCCATATTACTTTTAAAAGTCTCCCACAAAGCTAATGCATTTGGAGCATTTGAGAAGATACAAATAAAAGCAAATTGTTCTCTCATCTGTCGCGGCATTTGACATTGTGCTGCTTCTTCTAAGCATCTTTCCCACTCTGTATCATCAGCGAGTAAGTTTCTATGTCTTGCAGCTAAATGGAAGGATTCATATACAATGTCATTAACAGTTCTTAAGTGTTCAAAACTTTGTGCTCCAGGAACATTTAAAAGTAATATCCGTAAGCAAAAACGTTCAACATCTCTTGGACTGACTGTGTAAATTCTTGGAATAATTTTATTGCCTCTGGTTTTTCTTGGTCTCCATAATCCATTCACAAAAACATAGTGATATGGAATTTCAATATATAAGTATTGTGTTGCTTCAGCATCAGTGGAATTTAATGCAAACCATGCAGTTAGTGTAGTGTGACGATCTTCACTTTGGGCCAATGCATTCATTTCATTTCCAGCATGGAAATAGACTAAATGTCGTTGTGGCAAATGTACTGCTAACCTATATACTGCATGTGATCTATCATGCATTTCAAATTTTAAAAGCCGCCACATAGCTTCTGGCGCACTGACATAGCGAGCATCTACATGAGATGCAAGTTCATCATGTACTAACTCACTACTTTCAGGGTTGTCTGCACTTTTGACGACTACAGTAGCTGCATCGTAACCTTTGTAAATATATTTATAGACATATTTAATTGATTTGATGGAAGTGCAGGCTTCTACGTTGATGTGGGCGTTGTACTTCATGAGTAAATGTGGATTGTAGGGTACTACATATCTATTGTCCACTTTTTTCCCACGAATAATGGCACTATCTCCTTCTCTTCTTTTATAAAGTGGATATCCATCACAATTGGCATAGGTTTTGTCTCTATAATCTTTGGGAAATTCTTTGGAACATTTATTATTTTCCATACATGGTGATTGTGGATTAAGGTCACCACAGGGTCCATGAATCATGCGATGAGTAACAATCTCATATAGTCTACCATATAGTTCTGGATCTGGTAGTTCAGCAACAATGACTGCATCCACTTTGTCTGAAGTATCTAATTTATCTTTTTCTTGAAGTATTATTAGAAGATGTGCATGTGGAAGGCCTCTTTTTTGAAATTCAATGGTATATACATAAGCAAGACATTTGCCAAATAACTGATTTATAGTGAAGTCACGTATTAATTCATTTAATTTAATCTTAAAAACTCTGGCTACTAAATCTGGTCGATCTGAAGCAGTTTGTCCAAGAAGTAGATTTAGTGTAATTTCTGGCCATTGTGGATTACATGTAAATGTCACAAATAAATCGGGTTTGCCAAATTTTGTCACAATAGCCATAGCATCATTGTATCTTTCTCTCATATTCCGAGGAGATCCTTGAAAGGAAGATGGTAAAATGATGGCTTTGCCAGCTGTCATGTCTCTGCTTGTAGCCACGTCAGCAACATAGTCCATGAGTCCAGAATATTGTTCTACACGGAGTTTATCTTGTTGATATTTGATAAAGTTTAAATTATTTGCCTCAACTTGCAAATATGAATCAATAATCCATTGTTGTGTTAGTTTCCCACCACATAAAATTGGATTAAATACATTGCGAATGGCAATTTGAGCTACTTTAAATTCAAGCATAGAAACATTATTTCGGATTCTGCCTTTAGCATTTGGGTAACTGGGAAGAGTTAATTTTGGTTGCCAACCTGCTTCTCCGTGTGGGAAAAAGATGGGATATGTCATTGGATCTAAATTTGGACTTAAGATACTCATATTAATAAACGGTTGGTCCTCATTTCTAGGATATATTCGTATGTCTCTTTGAAATGGTGGTTCTCCTTCATCATTGTGAAACACCATTGCAACCTCATTTGTTGTTGGCAAGTTATAACGACGTTTATCAGTATGTCTGTCTCTTTTAAGCACCATATTAACCTTCGGCATTGGTAATTGATGTGTTTGTGAATGAAGTAGTTGTTCATTTTCTACTTCTGCCAATTTTTTATAAGCTTTACTGTAGGGATTGTTGTCCATAATATTATTTAGCTCTATGAAAACAGTGGGTAAGCATTTTTTATTTTCTTCCATCTGCATACGTTGGTCAACAGCTTCCATTGTATCTAGGACATATAGTTGAGCGAATTTTCTTTTATTTCCTTCCTCTGGATGTAAATGGGAAGTGCGATGATAAATTTGTCCTTGGACTTTAAAACAGTAAGGACCATGTCCTGGTACATTAGCAGCCAATGTTGCCCCCATAGATGCAAATGATATGGCACTATTGTAGGATCTTATGTTTGTCTTAAAATTTTTGTAATTTGGAAAAGTAGGTTCAGTCAGAATATTTAGTAAATAGGTTGGAAATTGTTTCCTTTGTGGAAGTTTGAACTTTCCTTTTTGACAACAACTAATAAATTGTCCATCTCGGGGTCTCTCCTGTTTAAAATAATAAGCCTCACAAAATTGACATTGAGTAGTCATGTCCCCACAACTATGAACCTCTACTGCTAAAGACTTCATTAAAGGACAATTTGCAATGCATATTGGATGTTGACTTTGATATTCATC
Source organism: Discoglossus pictus (assembly GCA_027410445.1). Classification (NCBI taxonomy): domain Eukaryota; kingdom Metazoa; phylum Chordata; class Amphibia; order Anura; family Alytidae; genus Discoglossus; species Discoglossus pictus. The sequence goes on from CM050165.1 coordinate 359,164,321, forward strand.
AGATGAAAAGTCATGAAATGTTTCAACAACAGGTTCTAAATGTTTAGTTTTTTTCGTACATTTTCTTGGTATATGTTGGACTTGTTCGGTTGAAATGTCCTGTAAGTTTTTAGTAAGAGTTTGTAAATGCTTTTTTTTGGTAGTTTTTTTTTTTGGTCTGTCTTGACTGGTATGTTGTAAAATGTCATCTGATGTTTTAGGAACAGTTTGTAAATGCTTTATTATTTTTTTATTTATTTTGGTTGTATGTTTCATTTTTGCAGCGGATATTCTTTTATTTGCAAGTCTTTTGCGTTCTTTTTCTCTTCTAATTTCTTTCTCCTCCGGTGTCTGCTGGGCGGCCCATCTCTCTTGTCTTTCTCTAGTTTGACGTCTTTTCTTCTCTTCTTTGGTCTCGTTATCAGCCATATTAATCTGTAAACGGAAACAAATAAATGTAATTGTGTATATTTAAATTTGTAATTCCTGTTAAAGATGATTGTGCACAATTGTTGAAATAAAAGGCAAATCATGAATGTATCATTGATATTTAGTTAAATTTATAATTCCTGTCTTCAGTGGCTCAGAATTTTTCCAATGGAATACTGCTGTAAATAAGCATGTAACATATTTATTTAAAATAATGGTTGTATTTATTAAAAAGTTTGTTTGTGGATAGATATTTACCACTGCAAAACTTCTTTGGTGAAAAAAAAAGTGATGTGGTTATTGAGCTATGTATTGCATAGTAGCAATTTAAATAAAATAAGTGAGATAGTAAATTAATTAATTTATTTTTCTGTTGAGACGGATGCAACTGAAACCAGTTTCTTTAGTGTTATTCTTTAGTAGTTATTATAGTTTACCTTGGTTGAAGTGTGATTTAAATCCGAATGTTTGTTGCTCCTCGTTTCAAAATCGTTGTCCAATGGTGTGGTCCTCTGTCGGAAGTCCTCGTCCGATGGTGTGGTCCTGTCGCGATAGCCCCTGTCCGATATTGTGGTCCTGTGGCGATATTCCTCGTCCGATGTTGTTGTCCGTTGGTGAAAGTCCTCGTCCGATGGTGTGGTCCTGTGTTGAAATTCCTCGTCTGCTGGTCTGGTCCTGTGTTGAAATTCCTCGTCTGCTGGTCTGGTCCGAGTCCTCGTCCGATGGTCCGGTCCGGTCCTGTGGAAAAAGTCCTCGTCCGATTGTCTTCACGCAGTATCTGTTGTAATGTAAAATAGAAAATGTTGTTTGAGTGAAATGTCTTTTAAATAAGTAAAAAATGTATTAATTTTGCTGTATTGTATCAGTTATATTTATTTTTTTTTAAAAAATTTTTTGTAACTTTCTGTACAATCCCAAGACTTTTGTTATTCTTATTTAAGGTTCTTAGTAAGGCTTGTGGGTTGTGATATATTACATAAGAATATGAATTTATTTTGCTATGTGTTTATGTTAGTTTTTGTACAATCCTGTTTTGTGCGCACCACTTGTGGTATACTTATTTAACCTTTATTTGGATGGTTATAGTTAGTGAAACATGAAATAATATAATTAATGTAGTTTGCTATGTGTTTGTGTTAGTTATTGACAATCCTGTTTGGTGCACATCACTTGTGCAAAACTAATTTCTTCTTGATTGTACAGGTTATAATTTGTTAAACATTAAAGAAGAATGTTAATATAGTTTGCTATGAGTTTGTGTGCTTTTTTATACAATGCTATTAGGTGCACAACACTTTTGTTATTCTTATTTTTGCTTATTTGTAAGGCTTATAGGTTGTTAAACATTTAGTCCCTCATTCAATTGCGATTTTGCCAATTGAATACGGCTCTAAATAAGCACATAATATATATTTTTTAAAGAAGTTTTTAGGTAGTGAAAACCGTGCTTTTGGATAGATGCTTAATAACTAAAAACTTCTTTAAAAAATATATGTGATGTGCTTATTTAGACCCCTATTCAATTGGCAAAATTGCAATTGAATGAGGGCCTTAATAAGAAATTCTGTTTTGTGTGTAGCAGTTTGTGTGTCATTGAATTGCGATTTGGCTAATTGAATTGTGCTGTAAATGAGCACATAGCATATTAGCATATTAGTTAAAATAATTTTGTAGTCATTGAAAAACTGTATTTTTGATATTTTTTTATTAACTAAAACCTTAGTTTTAAGCTATTGTTATGTTGTTATTTAGAGCCCTATTCAATTGGGCAAATTGCAATTGAATGAGGGCCTTTGTGTGTACCATATGTTGCATAGTTTGGCCCTCATGCAATTGCATTTTGTACAATATAATAGTACTGTAAGGCCGTAATTGAATTGCAATGTAGAAATTTGAATAGGGTTCTAAATAAGCACATCACATATATTTGTTAAAATAGCCATATTTAATTTTCCAAAATAGCAATTGAATAAGGGCCTTTGGTTACTGCATTTGTTATATTGTGAGCTACTTATTCAATTGTGTTTTGGCCAATGGAATAGAGCTCAATATCATCACAGAGCATTGTATTTAGTGAACTTGTATCCAAAAGGAACGTGTTCACAAAAGAAAAATTTCCTAAAAACTATGCTCTGTGCTTATATAGAGCCCTATTGAAATGGGCAAATCACATTTGAGTGAGGCCCTTGGGCATTAAAGACATATAGGTCCTCATTGAATTGCAATTTTGCCAATTGAAGAGGGCTCTATATAATTACATAACATATTTATTGAGCAAAGTTTTTAGTTATTGAAAACCTTGATTGTGGTTAGAAGTTCATTAACTAAAAAGTTCTGTTTCCAAAATATGTTATGTGCTTATATAGAGCCCTATTGAAATGGGCAAATCACATTTCAGTGAGGCCCTTGGCCATTAAAGACATATAGGTCCTCATTGAATTGCAATTTTGCCAATTGAAGAGGGCTCTATATAATCACATAACATATTTATTGAGCAAAGTTTTTAGTTATTGAAAACCTTGATTGTGGTTAGAATTTCAGTAACTAAAAAGTTCTGTATAAAAAAAATGTTATGTGCTTATATAGAGCCCTATTCAAATGAGGAAGTTGCAATTGAATAAGGCTCATGGTTATTTCTTGTTTATACTTAATACTTTACCTTGATAGAAGTTTTGAATGACAGACGGTCCCCTCCTGCCAATCTTAATCCGCCGGTCTTCTTTTAGTGTCTGTTTGAAAAAGAAAGTGAAATAGTTATTTGTATATTTATAATTTGTCATCTAGCAAAGCATGTCCTTTTGAGCATGTAATGTGTTCTTGTATCTTACCTCTTCAAATTTGTTGGTGTTCTTTAAAAGGGATTGTGCTTCACAGTGCACGGTGCAAATTGTTGAGAGACGCTGTTGATGCAGAGTCTGTTTGAATATGAAACGAAATAGAAAGATTCAGCTTTATCTGATGTATTGAATTGCAGTAAATTAATTCAATTAACCTTAATTTTTGTTGGGGGCTACACACAAATCTCACATACATGAAGCACATTACATAGTTTAATGTAATTATTTTGTGTACGTGTGACATATCAGTATACATGACATATAATGTCATTAAAATGTAGTTGTTTACTGATTTTGTTGTAAGCTAATTTTGTTGCATTGGTAATACACATAAATGTGCGTGTCACATGTCACTATACATTATAGACATATATGTCGGTGTCAGATGTCACTATGAAGGGGCAATACACAGAAATGTGCGTGTCACATGTCACTATACATTATAGACATATATGTGCGTGTCACATGTCACTATACATTATACACATATACGTGTGTGTCACATGTCACTATGAAGGGGCAATACACAGAAATGTGTGTGTCAAATGTCACTATACATTATAGACATATATGTGCGTGTCACATGTAACTATACATTATAGACATATATGTGCGTGTCAGATGTCACTATACATAAAGCTCTGTTTAATTTTGTTTGGGAGCCTATACACATAAATGTGCCATACATGATGACTACATAAATCCTAGTTGATTTTTTTATTTGTTTGACCTGACCTGTTAATAAAATTTATATATTATTATTAATATATTATAGCTTACCTGTCAGTTGTAATTTGCACAATGTAAAGTAGTAAATTAGTAAAGAATTGTCTTCTCAAGTAAAAGCAGCAGTTATCTCAGAAGTCACTCCGTTGATCACCTGAGGAGAAATGTATTTTTTAGTTGGAAATAGGCAGTATTTATAAACTTGTAGAAAGTTCTGGAAAGTGAGACCGTTAGAACGCAATACGCATGCGCTATTTGCGTTCCAGCTTACAATTTGCGTTCCATCCGCCATTTTAGGCGTATTACTGTTCAAAATGGTGTTTAATATGATTGTGATACGTTCCGCATAGTATGTGTTTCATTATTGCGAGTAAGTGTAGTGTAGTTAGGTCTGAAGCCTCGTTTTCGTTTTGTTCGTCGGCCATTTTTTCTCTCGCTTAGCGATGGTATTAGTGTCTAAAGTGTTTATTTTGATTTAAATGTAGGTGTAACTTGTTTTTTTGAGGTGCTGGCTGGTTCCTCTTGCTGTAGGTAAGCTTTTTATGTGTTTGTTGTGTGTCTTTGTTAAGTTTTAAATGTTTGTATGTCGGCGTGTTGCGTCCGATGTTTGCGAACTCGTAATGTGTGGTAACGTGTCTCGTATGGTGTTTGCGTGTGTAGCATGGTGTTTGCGTGTGTAGCCTCGTTTTCGTTTTATTCGTCGGCCATTTTTTTTGTCGCTTAAGAAAGTATTTAGTGTCGAAACTCTTTTATTTTGAGTGCAATTAAGTTCTAAGTTGCATTTTTGAGGTCCTGGGTGCTTCCTGTTTGTGTAGGTAAGGTTTTTATGTATGTGCTGTGTGTATGTATTGTGTTTGTAATTTTGTAATGTTCGCGAGTTGCGTCCGAGTGTTGCGAGGCCGTAATGTGTGTGAACGTGTGTCGTATGTTGTTTGCGAGTGTCGCAATGTGTTTCAACGTGTGTCGTATGTTGTTTGCGAGTGTCGTAATATGTTTGGACGTAAACTTTTTTTTTCAAGGGTCGCAGTTGCTGCAACTGAAGACCTCGCTTTGCGAGGTCCTCAGGTGCTGGCATGGAGCGCCTGCGGCGCTCCAAGCCAGCAACTGAGGCCCTCGCTTCGCGAGGGTCCTCAGTTGCTGGCAAGGAGCGCCTGCGGCGCTCCATGCCAGCAACTGAGGCCCTCGCTTTGCGAGGGTCCTCAGTTGCTGGCAAGGAGCGCCTTCGGCGCTCCATGCCAGCAACTGAGAACCTGGCACAGTGCCCTCGCTACGCGAGGCCCGCGACTCGCTACGCGAGCCCGCAGCGTTAGCAACAACTCGTACGCTCACAACTATATATGTGATAACACTTGTTCTAGACATCTTTATATGACTCAAGGATAGATTTTTTTTTTATTTCAAGTGGTATATAATATAGAAAAGAAGACTTTGATGTGATCATTTTAAGAAGTATAAAACTGAAATGTTCTAGAATAATTAGTCTTTTTATGAATTTGAATGCTCTTCATCTATTTTAATAGTCATAGTTTTATTAAATATATATGCAAGTGAGCTGGGTTATGAATGCATCTGATAGAGGAGGATTGAAAACATGTGTTATATAGAGAAGTTGAGATTACTTACAAAGTTATTTACACAAAAGTAAAATCCAACTGTTGACACCCACAGGACGCTTACATAATCCGGGTACACACACGAAATACAACAGGTTACATATTTTGACCCTCCTGGTACAGAGCACAGGAAGTAACTGTTGCAGTTCTTGTACTGAGCACATACCAGAAGGCACTGAGGTGAAGAATGATACAATGTATTATCCTGATTCTGAATTTGAATGTTATGCTAATTAAGGAGGAGTTTTCTAGGGGTGTTAACTTCTAGGTAAGCTAATTAATGTTTATTTTTGGATGTTTTCATGCTAAAAATAGTTTTCATATACTACTAATTCTCCTCTATCAGATGCAACCATAATCCAGCTCACTTAAAAATCCCTTTAAGCAAATGATGACTTGATAGATAATAGAGTATCATATTACTTTATTCAGGGGTTTCAGCTACCCATGTGAAAGTTGAATGGAACAGCCAAAGCTGGACATGATGAGTAGACAAGAGAAGTGAGTTTGTGTTATTAGAGGAATTCTAGAAAGTAATACATATCTAATAGCTAATCCAATTGCTGTAATTCTTAACAGGTCATTGGTGGTCTGCACCCTTAAGTAGTGCATTAAAAAGCATGCAAAAAAATAGTTTTTCTTTTTAAAATTGGTGCTGAGTTACTTCTACTTTTTTCAAATGAATGCATATACTTACCTGCATTTGTGGTACATTCTATTTTAGATATATTTGATTTTATACTCTTTTTTTACCATGCATAAAGTAATGGTTAGAGATGCTTCCTAAGTGTTTTTTTCCTTTGCTAAGTCATAGTGTTAAATCCCATAACTTCCACTTTCTTCCTATTAAGTAATGTATTTCTTTACATGTCTATTCAGATACGTACACTAGACACACAAGGTTTCAGTTTATGACTTGACTATATTTAAAATAGAATGTGTCACAGTTACAGACTCTGGCCTTATTCTCTATGCAGATATTTGTAGGTGGTGTGGGCATTCAGTGTATTTATAAGCAGTAATTAAAATGTCTATATTTAATTAGATTTTTGATGAATTTTAAATGTATAATTCTTTCCCACTTGTTGCTTCTATCTGATCATACAGAGACCATCTGCTGACTTCAGAGACCCTTAAATGGTCATGAGCTTCTTATTTAAGTGTCTGCTTATAGGGTGGGGGATAGGGCTGCCCTGAGCATATCAAGGGCTTGTAGTATGACCCTGAGTAAAAAGTTGCCTGTAGTTCAAGAAAAATACTTTTGTTTGTAGAATACGAAGAAAACTCTCAACATCAGCAGCTGTGTAAGTGATTGACTTCCTGAGAACTGGGTCTTGAGGTTGTGTTTATTTATCTTTTAGTGAAGTGTGGGGTGAGGAGGAAGTACCAGGGAGAGGTCAGAAGCCTTTGTAAGATTATTGAATCTAATTGGAATTGACATCATATTCTTCATCCCTCACAGTCCTAGAAGCAGATTGGTTACATGAGGAAATGCAAGCATTAATTTCCAAAAATGTAAACACCCATCACACACACACGCAACTTCCACCAGTGTATCATAGATGCATTTCAGTTTGGTCTGACTCAATGGAGTGATCCAGGTAACTGTACCCTGAACAGGAGAAACAGCAAACATTAGACATACCTTTTGCGGCCTTAGTTGTGAGTGGTGCCGATGGTGATGTAAGTTGGCACTTGTGGAGGGGTCAGCACTGGATGCATCATCAGAGACATTAAAACTGATTTTCTTCTCTATGTAAATAAAAAATAACTTAATTACTTTTTCCTTTCCTAAATATGCTCTAAGTCAGAATCAAAGTCTTTAAACATATATTTTTTGTTTTTCATTGTACAGTGGTCTTTTAAGGAATCTGTTACCGAACAGCTTGTCTACCCAGTGTAGCAGAATGGACCAATGTAATTAAAGGACCATGGTAATGCATTTACAAGTAAAGCTGATATGCTTGTCTGTTGGAAAGAGACTATTAAAAAACAGTATGTAGTTTTAAGTAATTTTTGTCTTGCTTTTGAAATTGTCAGTTCTCTCCTCAAGCAGAACTGATTCTCTCTAACTACCTGTCCCAGAGGGCGTGGCCAGGTCTCCCTGGGTCCTGGACTAAAAAAGTCTGACAAGTCTAGGTTCTTGTTCAGAATGTGCATGCTCAGTAAAGGGGTCAGGGCTATTATAATGTGTAGTTGCTGGTGGGGCCAATGGTTCAGCTGTAAGTAGGTTTCTCCATGATGGTTGAGCCCCCATATGACACTCCAGTGATAATTTAAGGGCTGCAGTGGCATTATATTCTAGAATATGCATAATAGAAAGTCCAATTGAGCATTCAGGTTTTGGGTTTGCAGATTTGGTCTAAGGTCTAAGGAAGTCAAGCCACACAGATGCCAACTCCTTCTATTTGATTTGGAGAAATAAAAGTCTTTGTTTATGTGACACGAGACTCCTTGACTAATGTTAAAGGACGTGATACGTGTCATCCCCTTGGTGACTCACATGTAGTCCACAGTTGGGTGTGTTATGGTAAATTGTAATTCCCTCAGTGAGAGATGCAATAGTACTTGGTTCTGCTGCTGTATTAAAGGACTACTGCACTGTTTGGAATATTAGCCCAACTAAGAGCATAATTAAGTGGGAAAATGTCATACAACTAATTTTTAATTAGACAAAAAATAAATGGTAATGCCTCTGCTGGGCCCTGGGAGAATCCATGATACATTGGTGGATGCGTTTTGTGTGTGAACGGGTCATTTCATTTCTGGAGACTATATTTCCTGAAGCAAGGAGTCTGCATCTTGGTCAGTGAGAGGGAAGGGGTGTGGTGTCCATTTAATTTTTTTACAATCATCTTAACAATTTTTTTCTGTTCACTGATAACTACAAACACATTACCCCATCATCCAACTTCCAGGATGTGATGCAACAAACACAAATGGATTCCTATAAAAAAAATGGTCTTCTTCTGATTTTTCCAAAAATGTTTTATGTTCATGGCTTAAAACAGCTGCTAATATTGTTAGTTTGGTACATACATGACAAACAATTGTCATTGGTGGTTCTCTAACTGGCCTTTGTAAATCTTTGTTGGTAGAAAACATCAAGCTAAGTCTGGCGCAGAGCAGGTAGACAGGGGGTGAGAGAATCCACAATACATATTGGGGGACTGAGGTTTGTGTTACACCTTGAATTCCACCAGCTCATTATAGGATCGGTGTGGAGCCAGAGTCCATCAATGCTCAGAACAAGCTCCTTTGGCTGACTTTTAAAATAGTCAGTTCCTATATATACACTAGAATGAAGTGAGTATGGAAAACAAATGATGCAAAATGCATTACTGAAACAAATTTCCAGTTTTAGGATATTGTTGCCTGTATTATTTTAAAATAAAAAAATAATTTAATGTCAACTTTTAACTATTTTTTATCAAACAATAATCCGTAAATTGATTATTTTATCAGATGATACATAAACAATTTTGCAGGTAATAATTTTCATTCATTATTTTTGTAAAGAGTTGAGCAGAGACACTTGGGGAAACATACAATTGTATACTGCATACAATGTTCTAGCTTCCATTTTTATATTGCTTGTTGTAATTATATAAAGTTACAATACCTTGTTCTTGACTAACCAATTTCTCAGCTTGTATACTTTATACCACCTTCCGGATCACTAGCTTGTCATGGTGAAGGGGCTTGTCTACTTCAATGATGCTGTGAGCTATATCATAAAGGGTCACCCAAGATGGGATCATAACAGAAAGGTCAGACAAATTGTAATCTACTGGAGAAGGAACTGGCAACCTGCTCCGGTATCTTTGCCAAGAAAACCTTATGGATAAGCATAACCAGACATAATATGTGCCTTGCGTGCTGCAGTCCATAGGGTCATGGAGAGTCAGACATGACTGAACGCCTAAACATCATCACATACTTTATATATCTGTTGGAAGTATTTGCAGCTTTCTTTTTAACCAGTCAGGCTTTGTGTAGCTTTTGTTAAAATACTCAGCTAGCCTGTGAATCACATTTTATGTCAAATTATAAGGCTTACGTCAATTGGATCCAACTAATGGTACATTCACTTAATAAGGCTATCTGATTGACATCTTTAATTCCCTCTTGTAGGATATCAATATTTTTAATGCCATGTTTTTTTATTAATAGCATTGCATAAAATATATATTTTAGGAGACATAACTAAAATAAATTACCATAGTTAGTCCCTTATTTTATTGCACTATTTTAAAGAATTAGAATCAACAACTGGTAAACTGGTAAATTGTTTTTACCTTTTCTAATCTAACACGTGCTGCTTACATCAGAAACACACATTACATGGAGTCATTCTATACACATACAGATTTAAAAATAAAACTTGATTTCCACACCCCCAGAGCTGCTTACATAGGAACCTGATACCTACCAATAGAAACACTGCATTCAAATACAGATTTTAACCCTTTACTAACGTTCAAGCCAACAGCAGAGATCTACACAGCAATGTCGGGCTCCTCCTGTTTCATTGTGCAGAGGACTAACAATGCCATGATGCATTTTTGCACAAACTACCATCACTGATTGATACCATGTATTAGCTTCTTGTGATTGGCCAAAATGAACTATGAATTTTTATGTAAATTTTAGCAGGGATTTCTCAGGTGTTAACTCTGAAAACCAACTGCTTGCAAACTCAAGAGATTTAGCACACTTTTTAAGTTTAACAATTATTATTGTGCTATATTTTGTGCAAATTTTTTTTTCATACACCACTTATTCTCTTTTATCAGATGAACACATAATACATGAAACTTAAATATGCCTTTAATGTACCAACCATTATAGGCAATCTGGTTTTAGTATTATTTAAAGACGTGTTATAAAGCCTGTCCCATGTGTTATGTCTGATCTTCCAAAGCTTCTTCCCGATTGAATGGCAGATAAACAAAGATAGTTGTACTAAAAAAGTGCAAATAACATTTCAGTGAGTGGCAAAAAGCTAATCTCAGCCTCCAAATGTCTAACTGTCTTTAAAAAGAACATATACTCACATTTTAGTTTGAAGACAACAATCGAGACAATCATTGCAATTGTATTAATAAGTAATATATTTAAAGGCTTTACCTAGCTAACAGTGATTGCCCATTATTACTTTAAAACAGAATAATAAAAATATTGGACTATATTATCTATTTAAGTAATCTGGTACCTAACATTTTGCAAATCATAAAAGGGCAATGTATTTACTAATTAGTGTCCATTCAATCTGATTAAACATATTTGTAACGGTAGACTCTCGGGGTCACAGTGGGCAGAATCTGAGGCTTCATCAGCTGCTGTTCCTGTACAGAGAGAATAAAGGTGATTATATGATCAATTGTTAAACATGTGACTCCAAACGGGTTTATAATTACCAAATTAGTCTCCCTGAGGTATTAGCAGTTTATTTGCACAATATATACAAACCAACAAGGGAAATGGAACACTTTACCTGAATTTATACAAAGCTTTGCAATAACAACTGTTTGTTTTTGTAGCTGTTGTGGCTTTGCAAACAAGTAAATATAAACAGCAGGAAACACAAATACAGGGGCATTGCAATTGGAGGCTGTCAGGAAGCAGTATGGTGGATGCTGGAGTTGTATTCTGCTTAAAATCAGCTTTGTCTCAATATGCGTAAGAGGCTTTGGCACTGTATCAGACCTCTGGGGAAGCCACTCAGCATGAGGAGGATTATCCATTGGTTTGCTTTAGCTAGTGCTTCCCAGATCTTTAGAAACTCCCCTGTCAAACTCATGCATTTACTGTGTTGTATTAGGTTTATTGCTTCCCACTTGTACGGTGTTCTTTTGCAACAATGGCTAATATGGATTTTTTAATGTACAATTAATCTATATGCGAGGCTGAATCATTTTAAATCTGAGAGCTACATCTGGGTATTCTGTGCTCTTGCAATGCATTTAAGGCTTAGGTTGCAATGTGACATATTTAATGTAAGATTTCTGCTACAATCCCTGAGTCTGCAGTAGGTCGCTGGCTCATTTTGCTGGGGTAAAACATGATGAGGAGTAAATCTAGGTATGTGACTATGCTTATAATATATCATATAAAGATGTAAATATAAGTATGTGGTGAACTACCTCTGCTGTCTTGGAAAAATATTTCTTGTGAAATGGGTTGTGGATACCTGGAATTGTTGTTGTTCAGTTATTCAGTCATGTCCGACCTCTCTGTTACCCTATGGACCACTGCATGCCAGGCACATCTTTTGTCTGGTTGTTCCCATCCATGGCAAAGATACAGGAGGGGTTTGCCAGCTCCTTTTCCAGTCTGACCTATCTGCTATGGCCAGCTCATCTTGGGTGACCCTACATGGTAAATCTCACAGCTTCATTAAGATACACAAGCCCCTTCACCACGACAAGGTGGCAGTCCAGAAGGGGAGCTCTTAATACTTTATCATAAACAAAAATGAGAAAAAGGAAATCTTGTGAGAGCATAATAAGCCCTAATATTTTAAAATAAATAAGAACACAAATTGTATTTATTAAACAGTTTTAATATATATATATATTTTTTTAATATAAAAAGAAGCAAATGCGCACATTTCTGTTATCCATATTTTAAAATAGTTTTGCTTGAAAAATTAGTGATTTAGAGTCTAAAAAGTGCATGTGTTCTCCAGTAGTGCCAGCATTACTTTACCCTTCTGTCTCACAACAGGGGTTTAGCTTCTCCTTACTAAGCCCAACAATGGCACAAAATATAGTTGTGTATGCACTGGTTTGGTGGACACGTTGGAAAAGGTTTATAAAATAGGAATGGTAACGCTCTGAATTGCCTTTTCTGCAAATAAATATAAGATCTCTGTATTTCAGGTAACATAATAATAATGATAATAATGATGGTAATAATAATAATAATAATAATAACAATAATAATAAAACGTTCTCTTTTAAATGCATGATGTATTATTCCATGTTATATATATATATATATATATATATATATATATATATATATATATATATATATATAAATGTATATTAATAATGAACACCAATTCATATAGCAATATCTGGACTACAAAGAAGTCTGAGCGCCGTAGATTTGACGCCTTTGAATTGTGGTGTTTAGGGTTCCTTGGACTGCAAGAAGATCCTATAAATCAGTACTACAGGAAATCAAGACAAACTGTTCAAATATTTTGGCCATATCATGAGAATACAGGATTCAATGGAGAAGAAAGATTGAAGGCACTCAAAGAAAGGGGAGGCAGAGATGGATAGATGAGATCATTGAAGGAATTAGCATGAGCTTGATGTAGCTCAGAGGGGCAGTAGCTGACAGAGGTGCCTGGCTTTCTGTGGTCCATATGGTCACAAAGAGACAGACACGACTGAACGACTAAGCAACAACAATCATACATGTATTTACTATTCACAAAGATATATTATGGAAACCATAACATTGAAAAAAAAAACATAACCAGTAGGTACAACTGTTATGTATTATATTTTTCCAAACCATTGAATAACGCAACCGTTTGATAGGAAACTTAAAAAGATACTGTAATTCTCAAACAATGTGAACATAACAATACCAAAAACCAGTATACACACTTTTACATTTGCTGTATTTAAAAATAAATAAATAAATACATTTGATTTTTACTGAGAAATCCTTCCCCTTCCTATCATCTTGTGTGTGCAGATCATTCGTTCTTTTTAAAAGTTTTTATCGCTGAGTGTCATAAAATGTAAAAATTCAAGGAGACTGTTATCACTTAAAACTAAAAACAGCATTTTGGTAAGAAATTATACCAATACAAATCTGTTGATAAATTTTCCATTAATTTTAGGCCAGGGTTTGTAATATTTTTATAATAACGATACAGGCTCATAAACTGATAAAATGTAAAATGCTGGGAATTTTTAATAAACAAACTAAATGTAAAACCTGTTTTTGGTTACATTAGACTATCCTGTTCTGTGTTGGCCCTTTAACCTGTTATGTCTAGTTACCTAGATTACAATGCTATAAATGTATTTATCGGTGATTTTGGTGAAACGTCCTTGGTTATTATTCCTCACACCACTGCCAATGAATCAGATTAGCTGTGGGTTAATACAAATTCTTTCTGCACTTCCTGCCTCCTATTAAAGCAGAATTTTCAAAAGGAATCTTAATCCTTGAATTTCCACTGTGGTCTTAACATGGAAAATTGTGCTGGTCCTATTTTTTTTACTATTTCCAGCTACGTAGTGATGCCACAAAATTGCATTGTTTTAGATAGTTTATCAACCAGTTATGTGAGATATCTGGGCAATGTTGTAAAAACTAGAGTCCTGTTTCAGAACTGAGCTTATTAATCGAGCCTCAAAATCGGTCTTTATTTCAGAAAAACAAAAATGCCTCGAGTATTTTGAGGTGAGACACGGAAGGGAACAATAGCATTTGTTTTACATGCACTGTTAAAGCAATAAAATGTGGATTCCTTATGTAGGTCCAAAAGTAACAGCTGGATTTAGCTTTATGAAGCATGGAAAATAGTTCCCATCTGGAAGTTGATGTTGAATAAAGTTGCAACAGTAAGACAGCATCTTATATGAAGCATTTATTCATTTCTAGCACAATCCTAGACTGTTACTTGTATTTTACTGGTATTTCCTCTGGGGAATAACAGTGAAATCTGAAGCATATCCCATCTCTCTGTAGTGTTTGGAAATTGTGTGAAAAAATTATTCATGAATTACACAAATACAGTAGACAGCATTTTTTAGCATAACTACTAATGTGCATTTGAATCTAATTTGTTTTGGAAAGAGATTATAGGATAAGATGTAGATAATTAACTTTACATGGTATTTTTTTTTTAATTGAAGTCATTTACATGTTATAAAAAACAAACAAATATAGAGCACTTTTACTTTTTCATTTTTTTTTCTTTCTTAGAAATGTGTCATAGGAAATTACACATGACTGGAATTTTCTTCAGATTACATGGTGGAACGTTTTACTCCGTTACAGCATTTCTTGGCTTGAATGTGATAATGTTCTAACTTTTCAAGACATTGGATAGAAAAGTAAACTACAGGGGTTATGCATGGATGAACATTTAAAAGGTGGCTGACATGTCCAAAATTCACGGTTGCATTTTGAACCTGGCTTGTGGCATAAACTTATATCTGAGCTCTGGCTTGGGCAAGTTCAACTTGAACTGTTCTGGCTGCCCTATACAGGGTCACTGAGTTTATTAATCAATAATATCAGCAAGTTACAGTTAATGGGGATTTTTTTTGCAAACTTTCTTTCCTTGCATTGCAGATCATTTGGAATGAGGAGGTGATCGTTTTGGGTCTAAGAACATTTGCCATGTGAAGGAAGTTAAGTTGGTTAAATCTTCAAGTTTGGTGTTTTCACAAATCACTAAGGTTTGATGGTTCCACAAAGGGCCACAATACAGCAAAAACAATAACAACACCACGTTTGCAATATTCATGGTTTTCACTAAGATATTATTCGTAATAAACTCTGAGTCCATCACAATGCTTCCCAATTAGGGCATATTAGGGCCTTATGAGTGTGTTGTACTTTAAACACTAGCTATGATTAATATTATGGAATTCACTAAATATTTCTCTCTTTTGGATCTGAGAAGAAGCAATCATTTTGTTGCATTTTTAACCTGGCTTGTGACATAAACATTAATCTGTCACCATAAGGAGAGCTCTAGCTTGGGCAAATTCAACTGTTCTGTCTGCCCCATAAAGGGTCACAGGGTTTATTGATCCACAATATCAGCAAGTTACAGTTAATAGTGATTTTTTGTAAACATCCTGGCTTTGGAATGAGGAGGTGATAGTTTTGGGTCTAAGAATATTGGCCATGTGAAGGAAGTTAAGTTGGTTAAATCTTCAAGTTAAGTCTTTGCATGATTCACTAAGGTTTGATGGTTCCACAAAGGGCCACAATACACCAAAAACAGTAGATTTGCAACATTCATAGTTTTCACTAAGGTATGTCCATCACAATGTTTCCTCAAGAAGGCATTTTTGGGCCCTATGAGTGTGTTGACCACTAGCTGTGATTAATATTATGGAATCCATTAAATATTTATCTCATTTAGATCTATGGAGAAGCAGTCATTTATTATTGTCACCTGAAAGGTGCCAAAGTTATTAACGCCATCAATATAAATACGTTTTAAATGTGTATAACTGTTTTAAATTTCAATAAAAAACATAAAACATAATTTTGTTAAACTTGCAACTCTACAAGCATATAATTTATGTGAGGAGGGAGAATGTAATACAGTAATAAATATTTTAAAATATTTTTATTACTGCTCGCTGCAAATATACTTGTATATAACTGTATAAATTAAGTTCATGTACCTGATTCCTGCGCATGAATAATAACCCTGTATTGTGAAAAGTGCACAATTACAAGTACTACAATGGTTAATTAAGAAAAGTGGATGGAGAGATAGCATCAATAGCTTCATTAGATTCAAACTATTTTAAAGTATTATGAAGAACAGAGATTTCTGTTCATTGTGAATCTTTGTGAATCTAATTTAATCAGTGTTTATGCATGTTAGTAAAATATATTTCAAATTAGAATCCTCTTTGGGCCTCATTCTGTTGCTACTTACTTGAGATCCGGGCCTGCAAGTGGAGATAGCAAGTTGCTATTAGTTTGCTATTCAAATGCCTCCTACTTGCAGGCGCCGTTAGGGTTACTTACTTCGCGCTACTATCCATTACAATTCTTAACATTTGCAAGTTACTTTCCTCAAAGCCCTTGATCTTTCATGGCCGCAAGAGTTGCGGCCGCAAAAATCACAATTCACTATTCAATTGCTCTGATTTACCCTTCCGTCAAGCCGCAAATGGCTAAACACGAACCACAGGTTATTGGGACCAAAGAGGTCTTGGAAAGGTCTTACTTACAAATCGTAGCAATGTAAAAGCAAATAAAAAAGCAATCCAGTACTTTTATTAAAAGTGAAAGTGTTAGGTCTTAGAATTAATAGCACAACATTCTCAAGCCCACAAATCGGCATAAATAAATGCTTTATTTCATGTTCAGTTTTCATCATAAAGTCCTACAGGCTTCAGCCTCCAAGCCCGTATGACATTGGAATCCAACCTCCATATTTCATTGAAGTCCTACGGGCTTGGAGGTCATTCAAGCCCGTAGGTCTTTAAACTGAAATTAAACATGAAATAAAGTAATGTATTTTGGCGATGTGCAAGCTTGAAAATGTTGTGCTTTTAATTCTAATGTCACCCATTGTGTTCCCCATTATTTACAGTGCTCTATTGATTTTATATTTGCATTCACAGTGTTCCGAGTTTGCGGGCTTGAAACACAAGTTAAGGGCTTGCGTCTGCGATCACGTGCAAGCACGCAAATGCTTACTGCCAATAGCATGGTTTGCGATTATCTGGAAGGAGGACTAACTTGCGGGCCGGCCAATTGAATAGCTAAGTAAAAGTAGAGCTACTCAAGCAAATAGCACAATAGTGGCAAATCGGGAAGTTACTTGCAAGTAACGGCCCCGAACTGAATGATTGAATGAGGCCCTTTGTGTGTTGTTGATTCCATCTTTGCTATATCTTTGCTCCATTCCTCTCAGCAGTGGTACAAAATGCACTATTTAATTTACCTTTTCTTTACTAGCAGAACAAAAGGACATAATTTTAATCTGGTGATGAAATTATTTGTGAAAGAGCCTTCCGGTGGAGGTGGCAGAGACTCACAGAGAATAATACATTATACGCTCTTAATAAGTATTTAGGCTTGTCCCTTTTAGGTTTGAGAATGACCAGTACAAACAGGTCTATTACCATGTCAATGTTAAAAAAATCTATCAGTGTCTTTGGCCATTGTATTGCTTTATATGCTTTTATATTTAGTACTAAATATCTTACTTTAGTAGCCTTGAGGTTGTGCAAACAGAATTAATAGATGTAAACATAGATTTAAAACCAAAATTATGCAAATTGTTTTATCCCCTAGTGCATCCTGTTTACTCTTAATTTAGGGGACATAAAAACAAAAATATTCTAATAAAAGACACCTCACAAAAATCTGCCTTTCGCTTTATTATTTCATACATCAGCACTTTATCAGTTGATAGACAAGTTCAGGCAGATGCTGTGGCTAATGAATATCATCATTTTGGGAATTGAAAAGTGATATGTAGACAAAGAAGACTGTAGGGATTAATGATCCATTCTGTCCCACAATCCCAAAGAGATTACGTTGAAAAACAAAGATGGTTCAGTACAATTTCTATAGGAAATCCAAATCCTTTGGAAGGATACCACACTGTAATTGTGACAATATAACTTAGGTCATAGAGCAGTGTTAAAGGGATAATCGTCAAGAGAATCTATGCGATAATCTGCCAAATCTACAATAACTGCCAAATCCGGGACCAGCACTGTAATAGAAACATAATTTGATCCTCAATATTTCACATAAAAGCTGGAAAGTTGCTGCAGAAAAGCAAGTGATTTACGCATTATAAATAAGATTGACCACCAAGTCTTCAATACATTTTCCCTCGGTTTTGAGACAAAGTCATATAAAATCTATGCTCCTGAGTATATCCATTTCTAGGCATACCCTTTTTCTTTCCACAATGCTTGAATATTAGATATATTTTATGTTGCGTGTTCTCTTTTATGTAGTAATAAACATTAAAATGGAATATATTTCCTAAATACAACATCTGAAAATAAATACTTTTTGTTAAATAAATACTTCCTGTTCCTTTAATTTTCATTACAAAGGATCCTTTACCTGACTAAATCACATTTACACTTTTGTTTGCATTGCTAATTTACCATACAGTATTGGCAAGTCGATGTAAGGATTTATGCAAATATTGTTTATACATGGAAAAAAGAACTGTTTACCTAATAATAGCAAGTGTTGTACATAAAATATAATATATATCTTACTACAGCCCTAAAAATTGAAGGACCATTTATCTTAAACCTTTTAAGGATGTGCTCGTAGATACAAATCAATTCTTTGGGAAAGGACTAAGGACACTGGATTCTTAGCTCAAATAATTTTTTTGTAATGTGTTAATATTGTTTTGCCTTGAACACAACTCATGCATAGCGCTACGGAATATGTTGGCGCTTTAAAAATAAACAATAATGATAATAAGAGAGACATATTCTGGTTATGTTTTTAATATTGTGGTAATAGATTCCCTATATATATATATATACAGTATATATATATATATATATATATATATATATATATATATAAGATTGAATTTTTTGAATGAGGATATGCACTTTAAATGCTTTACATTGTTGTTTGGCATTTACAATTAGCTTCCATCTGAATATCTTGCACTCTAACTGAGCGAGGTATAGGGAGATTAATTGATTTTCCCTATATTACAATAAGGAAATACAGTGGGATTCAGCTTTATTTCATAAACATAACATGTTTATAATCCCTACATTTTGCCATCTACAAGTACCTGCCTATACAGACAGTATTATGAGAAATGTTATTAGAAACATATTTCTCTCTTGGACAGAGCTGTGAAATAGGTATGTCTATAAATAAAGAGTACTATAATAATAACCTAAATATTAGGACAAATAATGATATTAAGAATAGTCTCATGGAAATATTAACAGTAGTACAGAATGGAAGTAAATGAACTTCCCCCAGTGAACTTTTTTCCATAAACTCAATAGATATGGTCAAGGGGAAAATCTTTGATAAACATTTAACAAGCAACAAAATAAGACACCGTGTCACAAAGGTTACAAGCCAACTGGCAATAAAAAGGTTTCCTGGGTGCGTCCTATTGATATTCAAGTAACAGTGATTTAGGGTTTCATTTATATGTGTATTCCACCATTCTAGTCTAGATCAGGTGTAGCAAGTAGGTGGAGTGTGAGTCCAATCTAGCCTTTTGGCCTCTTTTTTTCTACAACTTCCCTTGCCTCATTAAACATACTAATTGTCACTCTTGAAACTTCATTATCCTTAATAAAACTATTAGTTGAGTGGTGTTTTATTTGCACTCCATTCAATGCATCTTCTTCATCCCTGTGTCATTTTGAATGATGTTGTGTTAAAATAAGTGTGAGTTTTAGTGCATAACAACACACGGGAAAGGGACTATAACTGTATTTCATTGACTTCTGGTAAAAATAGACCAACTACCCCTGGTTTAGATAATCTATATATAATGACATGAATCATGAACATAGAATTCATTAAGAAGAATGTGTAATAACTTTAAAACCAAGCTTAGAAAATCCAAATCTGGAAAATAATTTATATGTTTGGAGGTATTATATGTTATTAAAGTACAATGCAGTGAGATGATATGAACTAAATAACTCGCTCATCTTAATTAACCTCAATATATAGATATAGAACATCTCAATATATAGATTAAGGAAAATTATTATTTATTTGCGTTGAAAATAGGTTCCATGAAATAAAATCTTTGTTGACAGCTGTTGTTACTGTTTCCTCCATATATTCCTTAAACCTATACAGAAAAGTGCATTCATTGGAATTTTACATACCTTTACCTTGTTTTAATTGATTTCTCCATTGTTCTTACTTTTATGTAGGAAGCTTTTGTATTGCTGTGGAAGAAGCTTTTCTCATTGAGGTTACAGTACAATACTTAACCAGATTCACTAAATGACAAGGAGAGAGGCATGTGAAACTCGTTTATTCAAAGATATTTCCCCACTATATAATAATGCCACGTGAGTTGCAAGAGGCTTTACCATGCTAGCATATTCAATGGAAATCATGGGTTTCATTTGTACACCCATAAGCTCCATTAGAATAGAACATGCAAGTTAATTTAAATAATTATAGTGAACTTGAAATTAGATGTAATATTACCTTAATATTAAAAAGTAAGGCCTATTTAAATTGTATTCTAAGAAGTCTAAATTATTCATAAATCTTAATATCATCATTATTACTATTATTATTATTAGAGTTTAATGTAATATACACCGTGAATACATAAAATAAACATATTACATACTGGTACTAAAGGTATAGAGGGGCCTGCTTTCTTAAAAAAATTCAGAAGGAAACATAAGCCACAGTATCAGTTTCAAGGTGCAGAATGTTTTTCCTTCCTTTGTCAAAGTATTTGGAATTAAAAGTTTTCTCTTTAGAAACAGATCATAGACATCTTCACAAAGCAGTTTCCTACAAAAGATTTGACTTAGAGAAAATGAAGATCGAGTTAATGTACATATGTATAGCTAAAACAAAAGTTTTGTCTGTTAAGCTATGCCTTAGACTTACAGTGTACTATAAATGTAAAACACTCCAGTCATTCACATGCAAATACGTATTTGAAGCTTCTCACTTTGATAGTAAGCTTTTTTTCCAGCTCCAAACAAGCTAAGATACTAATATGTATTTATTATAGGTTTCTAAACCTGCAAAATGTTATCCTTTTGTTTAATTCTGCTATATTGAAAGACACAGTGGCTGAGTCGCAAATTATCTGCAAGTAATTGTACAATCATCTGCACTATCCAATTTGAAAGCAGGTCTCTAGAGGGAAAACCTGATATTATTAAATATTTTATTTCTGTATATTCAGACTAGTTGTTCTGATACTGATCTTGTAAACGGCTTTCATGGCTAATATGGATCTGTAGTATATATCTGCATGTCCACTTTTAGAAAGCATTTTTTTACTAGATAGCATTATTTTTTTTCTTAACATTTGCACACATTTCTCTATTGTGTATTTATGTTATAATTAAAATGAAAGCAACAATACAGAGCACGTATTTTTGGCATATTATGCCAAAAAAATGCTATGGTATGACTATTGTTCCTGTGTCACCTTGAAGATCGTTAGGACATGCATGGGTTGATTTTAATTACGGTTGTAACTTTTACCCTATCTAGCTTCAGAGACAGAAACATTATGTGCATACTCAGGAATAGGTAGTATGGTTTATGCATACATATATTAATAAAGCCACTCTGTATCACCTTTTTTACCAAACCTCTAGCTAGTGTGTTGGCCCAGGTTTATTAGAGAGAATTAGTAGTGAGAGGGTAGCAATGGACATATAAGAATGCAGGCTTCCATGCATTCACTGAACTATATTCTAAGTTGCTACTCACTACTTACCTCAATTGGCAAGATTATTATATGCTTTTGGTGAGTTTTGGAGACTGCATGTAACAGAGAAGTCACTCCCTGCTTTTACAAAACAATGGACTGACACTAGGCCTCACTCACCAAGCTGCTTTGGTACGATTTTTTCTGGCCATGTGGACAGTATACACATTAGATTACTTTATGAAAGTTTATTTATGACTACATCAGTGATTTGTATTAAAATAGAAGAATGAAGATCGATGGCTATTTTTTCTGACTCAAATATTAGATTTTATACTAGCCACTTATAGAAATGTATCCTATGTTAATGTTTGTATTTTAAAAGAGTATATATAAATTAGATCTCTGTTTTATATACAGAATGCCAGCTAAGTACTGTTGAGTCTTGCTGTTTAATTGTAAATCTTAATATAATAGAAAACCTAGCAAGGCTTACTGTATCAACCTTAGTAAAGACGTTGGCAATAGTATGGCATCATATCCCCACTTTATCAATCATATTTCTAACAGTACTGTGTATTTTGTATTGGTTCCCAGTCAGTTTAACCAAATGTTGTGGTACATATATCAATTATTTTCTTTTAGGGTCATAATAGATGAGCACGGAGGTGGTCATGGACAAACCAAAGAGAATATACCAAGTAGTCATTACTACACTGTATACATTTAAAAAAATATATATGTTTAGAAAACGTTTGATTACAATTTTTATTTGTCTTACCAACTCGGGAAAAATAAAAAAACATCCAAGGCATAAATTGAATTTCATATTTAGCATGTTAGAAAACATACTGTAACAATACTGATTTTCAAGGATCTTAACAATAGGGGTGTATAAAATAGCTCTATGCAGAGACAAAGTTGGATCAACCAAAAAAACACCTAAATGATTGAGGACGGGCATAAGATGCTATCAAAGTAATAAAAAAGAGGGAAAAGACACAATTTTTACATCATTTTGATTAAATATTTAAAAAATGCAAAAAGCATTGGAGAACTTTGGTGTTAAATGCCATGAATAAACAACTTAAAGATAAACCATCAATACAATTTTCAATTTTGCATATTTATGGAATAGCAATACTTTATCAAATTAATCCAGCTCTGACAATAATTTTCTCTAATCAATATATCAAAATTATTGAATGATCTACTTGTTTGGAAACACCTATATATTTAACCCTGGGTCAGTTAGGGTCATTGAACATGGGAACTGGACAACAAAAGAGCCCATTAGACTTGATGTTGACCACATGAGATACATGCGCAATTCAGTACTGTCAGTCAGATTAACTCTATTTGCATTATAAATTGGGATTTATGGAGGTAGTGGAGATTATTTTGATCAAAGAACATGCCAAGGGTTTAACTGTACACTCCTTTTGATGGTAGGGAAAGGGGACAGGCTTAGTAAGTTACAGTAAGCAATGAGAACTGTTACTTAAAACACTATGGTGAGTAAAGCAATGTTAGTTGGGATGGCATTTTAAGGAGAGTTAGTATATTAATGGTAAATTAAGCAATTCACAAGTAATATCAAATTATTAGATGGAATTTAAGACACTTACAGTTATTAGGATTTTATGAGGGGCATAAAAGCAAGAATTGTGGTTTAATTTAGACACGGTGGTGACCAAAAGGCGTTAGAAGGATGAGAGGAAGTTAGAAAATAGATTATTTTAAATATAATTAACTATACAACGTGTGCATTTCCCAGATGCAATAAACACTGGGTTTGTATTTACACTACTTGGCATGTGAACCCAATGCAACCAATCATCCCTAATTCTTGTTTGATTTTCATAATTTAACATCACAAATATCAGTGTGAAAAATATGCAAAACTGCATTGTACTGAATTGAATTGTAAATACATAGCCCAATAAGAACCTACAATAAATATTATTTCCATATCTAAATCACTTTTAATACAGTATTTTGTTATTTTTCCCATTGCCATACTATTTTATTTATTTCAAGGAAAGGTTGCCAATGTGCAGAGACATTAACAACATTATTGTGTTGTCATTTTGAAAGGATAATAGGGAGAACATTCTTTTAGAGCATTTAATTGGACAATCTGACTTGGAAACAAATGGCTAGTACAAATGTTTTTGTTTAACAGATATGTTAATTGTGACTGGTTAACATGTCCTGTGAAATTCAGTAATATATTGAAAGTAACGGCTTGCTAAAGAGGTTGGACTCTGGATTTAAATCCCTGGTGACTGATTTGATTAGTCTATTTGAGTGAGAATAGGGCAGCACAAGGCTATGCTAATGGAACCTAAACAATAAGCCATCACTAATCAGAGACCTCAAGGTTGAAGTGAGGTTAATTGTTATGCGGGTGGTTTGTGAAAAGAAGTGTTGACTGGTATATTGCACTTTGGGATTGTTGCATTTGAACAT
This sequence comes from Discoglossus pictus, assembly GCA_027410445.1. NCBI lineage: Eukaryota > Metazoa > Chordata > Amphibia > Anura > Alytidae > Discoglossus > Discoglossus pictus. The sequence goes on from CM050165.1 coordinate 359,188,497, forward strand.
GTGTAGCCCTAGGGCCAGAGGTTCTGCTGCTTTTTACTTCTGAATTGCAAAGCCTCATTAGGTACATCACTCGACTTCTACCTATAGTTGAATGGCATCATAGCTTTACACTAAATACAAATTGGAAATTTAACTTTTCAGAGTTGGTTCATTCAGGAATGGGGAACCAGCATTCAGTTTCTTCTCTTTTTTCAATTACATTTGGTAGGGATTTTTCTACATAATTGGAATGTGGAAAATATTTTAAGTATGGAATGCCCTATGTGTTCCAAATAAATGCAAACATTAAAGGGTCATAAATCTTGTACCATTAAATTATTACTGGGAGAGGCAATGCAAACATTTTTAGAAGCCTCAATATATCATCATGTGTTTTTTGGCTAATATATATGTAATTCAGCAGATATTTTGGATCATATTACTGTATAATTCTTAAATGTACCAAAATGTATATTTGTTCATAAAGATCGAAATTTGCCTATCTTGCAACTCATTGTATTAATCTAGTGTTGGCATGTACAATGACCTAAACATGTAACTAACCTTCTTACCAGGGTTCTACAGGTGAGACAACATTAAGATGCAAATCAGTAGCAAAGTTTAAATTTCTTTACTTAGAAATGTATAAAAAATGCATCATGCACCAAATAAATGCTGGAATAAATTTGAATGATACATTCAACATGTTTTGTTAAAAATATTTTATTATAAATCCTAAGACAAACCTATTTTTAAAAAGCATATTCAAATATATATTCATTTAAAATCCACAGCCTTCTTCAATTTGCTATGAATGCAAGTTTTTATTGCTACTATTCATTTTTACCCATATTTTATATTGCACAGAATTTAATAAGTTATCTGCACAATACAGAGCATTAGGCAATTGCTTCTGTATCTATTTAAACCAGTTTTAACTAGCTATGTATAGTATAACTCTTATGTATGGATCAATGGGTCATTCACTCATAAATCTATATATTTTCACCTCCGTTAAGTACCTAATAAGCTCTTTGAAATCTAACACAGAATATATGCTATATACACAGTTGATTATCAGAGGATTTAAATATATAACATTTTCATGCTCAATCCATAACTAAGTACATGTTCAGTTTTTTAAATCTCAGTGGTGTGGGGATTAGCAAAGCTTAGTAAAAATGGCCCTTGGTTTGTTCCTTAAGATTTCCGCAGGCTTTTAAATGAACTTCTACTTCAATTTCTGTTAAACTCATCTTCAATATATACTCCCTTTGTAAAAATGTATGTTCATTTTTAAGGGTAATTGGTAAAGCACAATGTGGCTTTCAAAAGCAACTTTCTATTGGGTTTAAAAGGTTTGTTGTAAAATCTCAATGATAGGAAATGAGAGTCTCTTTTAACTAAAGTATGCTATCTGCACTTCATTTCAACCCTGAGTATTAAACATGAATTACCAGAAACACTGCATGTAAAGCTTTAGCGTTAGTAATTCTAGCTTAAATGTAAGCTTTTGAAAACTAGCTTTATAACATGAGTAAAATACATTCTTTATTTAGATTTCTTCAGCTATTCCCCACTTGTTTATCCCACTGTCACTGAATGATAGTTGATTAACAGCCCCATTAAATTCGGGCTACGTGTTAAAACGTAGTCCGTAACTTAGATCATAGGGTTTTTTGCGATTGCATTTGCCCCGTAACGCAGGCCACAGACGACTTGCGGATTAAGACGCAGCCAGGCCGAAAAAAAGCCTACGGGTTGAGCAACGTTGAACTTCGCGGCAGTAAATCCTTTGATCCATTAAGCTGGTAACAGCTAGGTTTTTAATTTAGCTATTAAATTGCAACAAAGTCACTCGCGAGCCAGCCGGTAACACGTAAATGTAGCCCAAAGGCCAACCGTGTGTTTAAGAGGACCCGCAAGGGGGGTAAAGTCCAAAACATAGCACTTGTAAAGCAAATAAAAACATACTACTATACTAATAGGAAAAGGGAAAGTGATATTAGGTCTTAGAATTAATTGCGCAACATTCTCAAGCCCGCAAATCGGCTCACAAAAATACTTGATTTCATGAATAATTACTGTGTTATATCGATCCCGACAATCAAAATGTTAATAAATATACTGTAACTTGCATGTGATAGAATATCATATTTGCAGCGTTATTAATATTGTATTATTACTGGAATGTGGGTTTGATCATAACTCGTAATTGAACCCCGCAATACTTTGAAATCCATTCTCCATTTTCCTGTGATGCAATGCTGACGATCTCTGTTTCCATTGGCACCATCTAAACCCGTAACTACGGGCTTGCTTAACTGATTACGTTCTAGCCCGCAAATCCAATGGCCGACAAATGGTTTACGGTTTTGCGTCTCCAGCTCGTAGCACGCATCATTTCTACTTTAATAGCACCATAACTCAGACAAATTTCAAGCATGCAGCCGTTCCAAGCTTCACGTTGGAGTTACTGGCTTGGAATTTAATATGGCCCTAAGCTCTCTATTAAATGTCACACCTTAAGGTACACTCTTAGGAGGATATATTCAAGTTGAAAATAATTAGGCTTAAACTGCAACAATGTTCTTTATCTCAAATAAATTTACTAAAGATCTTTAGTTATACTTTTGATAAAACAAAGCTAGTGTATTGTCTCAATAATTATCCTTGAGCACTGTTGAAACTCATATAATATAAAGTTTTTTACTTTAAATAATAATTTAATTCTAATTGACATTCACACCCATACATACATATGCATATCTTTTATCTCCAATGAAATAAAGTTCTCCAAGTTCTCCTGAGCTAGAGGAACATAAGAAGAACATCTAAATAGATCCATGGAAATAAGCATCATGATGTAGATAACCCCCAAAGACCCTAATAGTAATGTGTGCCTCTTGACATCTTTAAAACTGGTCTGTCACTCAAGATAAGACACCCATGATGTTGGGTTCATTTGAAGTAAAAGTTGAACGATACCATGTAGGGAGAAATCTGACCTTTGGCGAATAATACAGTATCTAGTTTAGTCTTAGGATGTTATATACTCTCTTTAGATAGCTCTTTAAAATGTATAATCTTTTAAGACTCGGCCTATCTACACAACCTGACACCAAAATTTCTTAGAGACACCAATGTGATTCATTCTAGAACTGTTAGTGGTTAGGAATGTTTTTCTAATATAATAAATCATAGGCTATAAATTGTATATGGTTCTGTGTTAAGGTTTTTTGATAGCTACATTGTTCAAAGAGAAAGTGATTGGTAGATCTAAACAGATACACAAAATGAATATACTAAAGCAGGTGAAGAGAAAGAACATCTGCCTCAAGCAGACTTCCTTCAGGTTCAGGCACCCATGGTGCGGGGCTCTTAACTAGAAGGTGCATGATACACTGACACACACAAAAAAGTTTGATGCGGTGGAAATTTTTTATGTCAGCTTAGAATTCTGTTTTAAGGAGCTCCTTTGTGACCCATTAAGTGTAAAAATAATCCTGTCACTTTCTAATGCACCTTGTGATATAGACACATGTACATTGTGATATAGTAACTATACATTATCTATGGAATCTGCTGGCGTCAAAAAATAAAATAAAATATAATATTAATAATAAAAAAAAATAATAACAATGAATCAAAGATAGAGATTATTTTCATTGGATTAAAAAATGCTTTACCAAAAATATTTTGTTAAAATAATAACTACACATATCTATTAGCATGATCTTTTTCATGATTAAACAGTGCTATGATTAAATGTTGTTGGTTATGGGTTCTATTTGCTTTCATCAACCAAACATAGCTTTGAAGAAGAGAATACCAATATTATCTCTCTCTCTCTCTCTCTCTCTCTCTCTCTCTATATATATATATATATATATATATATATATATATAATAAATGTGTGTGTATTTGTGTAAATCTGTTTTCCATATATTTGTGTACGATATCATATTTGTGGTTGAGAAATGGTCAGAGGCAGTGCTGAATAGAAGCGTGAAGCTTTTTTCTTCATATGCAGCTTATAAATTAATTAATTGTATTGATTAAATGTTGCCAGTTGCCTAGTGTGTGATGATTCTGTGAGTGCATTGTTCTTAAAATATGTCTAATATAGTAAAGATCTAGAAATGTATTCTTGTCCTAAAGCCATGATTTATTTTTTGAAACCTAGTTCAATCTGTTGTATTTTATTACATTTAGTAAGAATCACCCCTATTCTAGAATTTGCATGTGAATCCTCATTGCTTATTAATTGTATTGCCCTTTGTTGGGGTGATTGTCGTCTCTGTGCATAGGTGTTTGCTTAATTTGCATCATTTTGTTTGTTGAATTCTGTGGTGATGCTACTGCTAGCTTCTTAGTATGTTTGAGAGGTTATAATGTTACTTGTTGGTTACCACTGATGGAACTGAGTATATTGCTTTTAGTTTTCTCTTTTGGATAGCAGTGTCTGTTGGGCCTTTGGGCATGCATTTCAGCAGACTGAGGATGGAGTGGTAGCTGATCACGCAAAGAACCTTTTCAGTTTTACTTTAGATTTGTATTTGGGAGGCTTTTTACGTGGATTTGGTTTGGTGTATTATGAGTTGTTTGTCCCGTGCATGGTTATTGTAACAGGTTCTATAATATTTGAGTCTGACTGAAGATTATAGATTTGTATATTAATTAGTTGAAAGTTGCTTCTGTAAATGTAAGTGTGTTGTTGTATAGAATTTGTACAGATACATATTTCATTGTGGTCTCTCACGGTCAACTGAAAGTGATGAATATTTCAGACACAATTCATACAATAATTGTGTATTCAAATGGAATTTTTTTAAAAAAAAATCTCAATATAGAGACAATTTCCTATGACATAAGTAGCAGTATCCCTGATTACCAATATTGTACATTCCTATGTTAACCTCTTCTCTCTCTACATACACTAAATTTGCTATGTGTTGTTATCCCCTGAAAACCAAAGGATTAACCCAAACTGGTATAATTGTGTGCAGGTAAATTTGTTAGGAGGCTTAAATATACACATTTACAGTAGGGGTCCACATAGTATATACATTTTTAAATGAAAACTGGTCACTGGATTAGTGTTCCTGTCCTGAAAGCACATGTACTTGAAGGTTATTCTAAGTGACTGGATTCAAATTAGCTTTGGATTGCATCCTTGAAACTGGTGGTGAAGAAAGGTAGTAATTTTGCATGAGTATTGCAAAGTAAGAAAACAACAGATCCTTCTGAGAGCACTAATTTTTCCAATGAATCTCCTCAGTAAACAATGTTTCCACTGTAGCTAAGAATTCTGGGTAGTGACATGCAAATGGGAATCAAAATGTACCACATTTTTGCTTCAGACCTACTAACATGGGAATCCATTTTATTACCATGGACCCTGCTCTTAGGCAGTCTTCAGAAAATAGCCATTAATTACTGTACAGTACCAAAACCACCATACAGACAGCAGTTTCACTCTTATCTGGGGCTCATCAGTGTGAAGTTAGTTCTGAAATTGAAAGATGATTTTTAACACTTTTACCCTTTCCCTATTTTTAGCTGACCACTACCCCTTGCCTAAACGGCACTGTGATAAAACAACACTGCAGTACTGTATATAGTCATTTATGTAGTATATTACTCTTTTGCTATATTGTTGTTCTGCCAATATAATTGTGACAGCGGAATAACCTTTTATACTGAAAATTCAACAACAAATCATCTACTCAAATGCCTAAGGAATCAATGCCATTCCTCCATATTTAAACTATATCATCATCAAGCAATACTGGGCAAATCACAGTTTGGAAGCAACTGTTTTATTCATATTGACGCTCAAATTAGTTCATAAAATGTCTACATGTAAAAGCTTCTTAGCACTCTACTTTACTGCTTCCTCGTCTCTTTCTCTGCAAAAGATAAGTATTTATAGTAAGTTATGAGTATAAAACAATACCACCCAACCACACTCCCAAAGATAAACCATATAAATAGTTAAAAATAATTTTAAGACTCTAAAAACACAAAGGGCACAATGTACTTAAGAAGAAATGTTGGCAAATTATTGAATACACTTTCCTTGATTTCCTATTTCAATATCTAAAGTGTTTTTGTATTCTATAATATGAGCAGTTTGATTAATATATCTGAAATTACCACCTCCTTTCATGTTATCTTAATTCTTATGTCAACCTAATGGTTATCTTCACTATGATACCTCAATGTGAATTTACTAAGCTTCACAAGGGCTACAAAGTGTTTCACCATTTCCCCAAACATGTCACTGCACACTTCTGTGAACTGCTTTATGGCACTTGCAAAGCATTGTGTTTTTCATTACTTTTTTTATTAGGGAATTGAGGGCGTTGTTATTTTTATTTTTTATCATTATTATAAAAATGTTATGTTAACAACAGATGTTTATTGTAGCACATTGGATTACAATATGAATACTTTTTTGGGTTTAGTCCTTAGGTTTTAACTAGCCAACTAGACAACCTAGAATTTCATTGATGGTACAGTTACCATTATTATATAAAGTAGAATAACAGTAAATGTGACAATCCTCACTTGATTAACATTTTGATAAAACATTGGAGTGATCGGCATGTAGAAGAAGTGTTTTCTTTTAATATCTACTCGCTCATTTCCCAGAAAGATTTGTGATTTTGGGCTATCATTTTTGCTTGTTTTGGCATAGTTACATTTCACTGGTTGAAAGCAGATAGTATTGTTTTCTGCTATTAATGATTAATATTTTAATTTAAATATGTATTTTAGTTCTTTCAGCATATTCAAGGCTGCGTTTGCAGTACTTTCCTTTTAAGTTGGGTATTAATCAGAGTGAAAAAAATCAATTCAGATATAGAGACTTGGATGCAATATGTGTTATTCAAAAAAATACTCTATAAGATCAAGTAAAGACGTTAATTTTGTCCTCCACTTCTGGCAAGCTATATAAAATAGATGAACAATTCCAAGATAGACAAACTACAATAAGTAAAAAAGAAATGGAAGACGAAACAATGTTATTAAACGCAAAAAAAATGTACAAAATATGTCTAAAAAGGATGTGATCTATGAAAGTTCCTCTCTAACTCGTTTTGTATATAGTTATACCTTTATTAGGAGTCTATCCAATTAACACATAGTATGTATATTTGTAATTTCTTATTACAGTTTCTTTATATTACCTTTATCTACCTTTTATTTCTGTCCTATTTACCTAACATTATACGTGAATTAAGGTATGCTAGAATAATTTACTGTTTTACCCATGGTTTTGTAATTACACTGTTGAATATACCTTTTCTGATGGTAATAATGTAAAACTCACCTTACCCACCAGTAAACCAAAACATTTACAATGTAGTGTGCTTTCCTGTACACACCTAAAGCCTATTTGCACAATTTCTTTGTCATTTCTTTTGTCTGTACAGTTTGTAAAAGTGAAAAGAAGAATATAACCTCTTTACCACAATAAAAGGATAATGAGTTAAGAAACAACAGATCTTAATTCAGATGACCAGGTACATCCTTTTGTTTTGCTGATACACTGATGAATACATTGTTTTGGTAATACATTTTACCATAAAGTTCCCTTGGGCTAAGCACCTGTAGAAGACAACAAATAGTCTAATTCAATTTATTCCAACACTTTCAACTACCATCTTTGATTAGAATCATTGAGGTGCGGAATATGTTGGCGCGTTACAAATAAACGATAATAAATTGAGGTATATGTATTAAATGGGATAAAAAGTGGAGCTAATAACGGCAATTTGCATGTTTCTATGTAGTCTAATTATCAAACATGATACTTCATATGCCCCATAATTCCATGGACAGGATGAACAGGGCTCTGTATTCCATTGGTTTGCTTTAGGTAATACACACTTATACAGTCATGTCTTGTTTCTGTAAGGGGCTGGGCACAATTGTGGAGTATTTCGGATAACAATTTACACACACACCAACAAATACATACAACATAGTGGTACCGATATGAGAATTAAGTGTTGGAGAACTCTTGCAGAGCCTCCTCACTTCCATGTTATCTTATAGAACATGTGTATGAATATTTGACATGCCAAGACGTTTTCAAACATTACCCCCTTTAGCTCATATGACCCAGAAAATGTAAATAATAACTTAAATTTTACACCATGTTTTACCCATTTTAATACACATACACCATTAAGATTTATATTAAAAATTAAAAAATATGCAATGGTTGCTTAATTGTTTATAGAAACAAAATATTGATTTCTAGTGGCTTGAATAACATGCTGTTCTGTGTATTCCATCGCCGAATTTCAGTCTATTTCAGCTACTTTTCTTCTATTTGGCTTTGCCTGGCCAATCTTGTATTTCCCAGGGTGATGTGAAATGGCAGCAGGCAAGCATCTTTCCCACAAGCCAATCACAGTAGCTGATATTATACTGCTTATGAGATAAAAAGGAATTATGAAGGATTGCATTATAAACCAGCATATCTGAACAATAGATGTAAGGCATCCATCATTTGTATTCCATTTCCTGCTTTACTAAATGTAAACCAAGAAGAAAAGGGCCGAAAATCCCTATATTGTAGTTTCATTTCCCATCAGTGAATAAACCAAAGCAACTAATCCTGACATTTGCATCATTAAGCTGAATTTCAAGAAAAGCTATTTTTACAATACAAAGACACTGTTCACCTGGAAGTGCTAAGGTTGCCATGGTAATTAATACATCTGTACAGGTAACAAAAGCTATTTACAAAAATGTTTTTTTTTTCTTTCAATGATTTGCACAGCAAATTATCAGTCTGAGTGGTTCTTGTTAATAACAAGCTAATAAAATATGGATTATATGCTAAACATTCTGATTTCTGATTCTCTGTGATATTTAAAACACTATTCGTATTTTATTTTTCACCATAGTTATGAAAATGCAATTACTTTATTTCCTAAGTATATACTATAAAACTATGTTTTTCTTATTTTAATGTCTATTAATCCTTAGGGATTCTGGTTCAGTGACAATAGAGTCATTATGATTACATTTTTATTTTGTATAAGCAACTTAGCAAGCCTGGCATTTTTTATTTAAATTTCCGTTGACTTTGTTGACAAAGTGCAATGAACATATGTTGAGTTTATTACACATAGAGTGAATAGAATACATGTAAAGTTTCATTAACATTACATTCCAAAGGTTATAGAATAGTAGGAACTTGCCCGTCAAAAATGATGGAATTAAAAATGTAAGGCTTCCAATACTGTTTGCCACACAATGTGAGGGTTTTGGTCCTTTCCCACTCATTGCGAGCTTCTCCCCCAGGTACTTCAAGTTTCCTGCTTTGCACTGATCACCTTCGGCACTCATTGCAAGTCCCACGGTTGAGCGCCTTCGGCACTCATTGCAAGCCTCTGCCGCTCGCTGTGCTCATTGTGAGCCCCGCGATGAGCGCCTTCAGCGCTCATCGTCAGCCTCTCCTCTCGCCTGCACTCATTGCAAGCCTCTTCCGCTTGCGGTGCTTATCATGAGCCCCATGATGAGCGCCTTTGGCGCTCATTGAGTGGCTCCCGATGAGCGCCTTTGGCGCTCCTTGCAAGCCTTTCCTCTCGCCTACTGTACGGGCCGCTCATTTCAGGGTTCGTTAACCTGCAAGTTTAGTGCTTATGAATGCCATGTGTCTCTTTCCAGCATCTCCTCCCTGTCCCTTCCTTGTGTCTTTCTCCTCTGTGTGTGTGTGCTGCATGTTTACGTGGCGCGCAGGGACTGCCGTTGGTTTTATTTTCAAAGTCCCGCGTGCCTGGCGTTGTTGTTGTAAGTGTTAGTGTGTTCGGTGTGGTGTATTTTCTAAGTCCAGCGTGCCTGGCGTTGTTGTTGTAAGTGTTAGTGTGTTCGGTGTGGTGTATTTTCTAAGTCCAGCGTGCCTGGCGTTGTTCGTGTGTTACTGTCTTCAGCGTTGTGTATTTTGTACGTTTTGAGAGCCTGGCGTTGCTGAGTCTCTTTTTCATGCTGTTTCTGAAATTTTGCGTTTTTTCACCACCATTTTTTTCCTCCCTTAGGCGATTTTTAAGATACCAAACACGCCAAATATGGGTGTAATTCGCTTGCAACCTCACTCTCAGGCTTCCTGTGTCTCCCCCTGTGCTGTGTGTGAGTGTGTTAAATTTTTTTGTATATTTTTTTTTTTTTTTTTTTGTGCGTTTTTAGAGTTACACGCTTGAACAGTGCTGCGTCACTGGCAAATCACGCTTCGCAAGGCTTGCATGTGTGACGGTGCTGCTGGCTGAATGCCTTACTTCGCAAGGCTCGCATGTGTGCCATTGGCGCTGGTTCGCCTCGATTTGCGAGGCTCACGGTTGCGAGGTTGCAGCTGCATGACCAGCATCGCAAACGTTCTGAACAGCGTTCTTGGCCCACAACTATATATGAGATGATAACCAAACTTAAGCAATCAGACTTCAAATGGACAGAATTAAATAGAAGGGGACTTTTTTTCTATATTTTAAACACATATAGGTCTCTGAATGGGTTTTCTGAGACTGGGAAAACTGTTTTCCCTGGAAGTGTTATTAGAAAATACCCATTGCTGCCTCTAGAGACCTCTTTTTGCCTCTGAGAAAAATGAGAGAATCTCTACCCATGTAAAACCGTATGTTCTTGCAGTGTCACATTTATTCATTATTACGGTTTATTGACTACATACTATTGATTTGCTGTTGTTCCCATTTTGATATTCTGTTAAGAAGTAGGTCCATAGCAAAATAACATCTAAAACCTGGAGATATTGTTTTTACAGACTAGTTTGAATGGTAGTGATAAAGTTATAATTCATTTTTATATATACTGAATTTTAGAGGTAGATTTTCAGCAGTCACAGTTCACCTAGTGCACCAATTGCTGGCCCAGGATACACATCTATAGCTAATTATTTTAAACTTTTTCCAATAGTTATTCAATTCTTTGTAGGTGGTCATTGAACTTTTTCTACTTGGTAATGTTTTTGAACAATGTTGGGTAGTGGATAGTTAACCTGTTTGCTCTTAAACAACTGCTATAGCTAATAGTAATGAAAACATGTATTATACCAATAAAGTACAGTGTACTTAAATTTCAGTTAATATTATCTTTTATTTTTAACATGCCAACATATTCCGTAGCACTATACAGGGGTTAGGTACAACAAAACATGGCAAAAAAATGGAGGGCTTTGTCTTTGAGCTAAAATCTTACATACAAAGTACTTTTTCTAATGCACCTTAAAAGACTGAAAGCTTGCAGACTTACACTTATGAATATTTTAGATTTCCTTATTTATTTTATCCAATTATCAAAAAATATATTTAACATTTTTTTGATCATTATTATATATTCAAATCCATAAACTCAGACATTTCTGTGCAGCATACACTGCTGGTGGATTAGTAGAAGTGCCATCTTGCCCACTCTGTGTAACCAGTGCGATTATTCAAGCCAAGACTTGGAAATGAGCCATCACATCAATGTCACAGTCTCTCAGCACATGTAAAAAAATACTCTAAAGTTTGCATTTGATACATAGCAAATTAGATGTCATGCTCTACAAGCGAAGGAAAGAGACTGATTTCCACTTTTAGCAATGCTCTCTTCCATCAGCCTTGGCATTGAAAAAAAAGGCATTAGAGATTCTTGTCACAGATGTTTCTTTCATAAACTGTTGTGGGAGAATGACATTCTACAAAAATGGTTTACTACTCTGCTTTCTTCTCTAGAGGAAACAAAGTACGCTAGTGAGCTTGGCCAAATGGGCTCAAGAAACACTCTTCATTTATTCCACAATAGCATTAAGGATCATGACATTTACAGAGCAGATCTTAGAAACCGCATTGGCAAATGTACAGTGCAGAGGTATTTATCTAAAGTGTGTGCCATTGAAGTTGTTTTGTTCAACTGGATGAAAGTGGCCAGTTCAGTGTTCAATACTCAAACAAGATAAAAAAGGACTGTATTTTCACACCATTTTCTAGAGAACTATTCATTGCGATTTGGAGTGATTGATCATACATTTAACAATTACTGTTTAAGTCAAGAAAATGCTTTGTTTGTACAAGTTTTGTTAAGAGATTAGAAGCTCAGTGTTATATCTAAATCAGAACTCCAAGGCATCTCACTGTAAAAATGAAAAAAAAACTATCTTTTTATTCTATCAATATAAATCTGAGTATATTTGTTACATGGGTACAAGGTTGAATAAAACAAGGTGAACCTATTTATCAAGGGAGATACATACCCTCAAACTAGTTAAAACTAACTAGCTAAAACTAGCTATATTTATACTGTAAATTATTCTTTATACTAGCGAATTGTCCATCAAAAAATGACGGCAATGAAATTGTATGGTAGCTAATGCTGTTTGGTGTGTAGTACTGAAATATATAATACATTAATAAATGAATATACTTTACGTATTTTGAAGCATTGTGTTGACGATCTGCAATTTGTTTTGATGTTGCTGCAGCATTAGTGGTGTGGAGCTGCTGTGTAAGCGTGCTGAATGTGTGCAGTGTAATACTGTGCGTGCGCGAGACCAAACCATTAGCGTAGTGGTGTACTTCCTCATTGGTGTAAAATGGCGGGTAATGTGTGGTATGCATCTTAGCGGAATATCCGTAGGTCTTTTGTGGGGTTGTGCGAGTTTCTTGTGGTGTTTTGCATGTGTAGAGTGCTGTAGCCTCGTTTTCGTTTTTTTCGGTGGCCATTTTTTCTGTCGTTAGCGAATTTTTTTGTGTCTAAACTTTTATTTTGAGTGAAATAAAGGTGTAAGTTGCTTTTTTGAGGTCCTGGATGCTCCCTCTTGCTGTAGGTAAGCTTTTTATGTATGTGCTGTGTGTATTTATTGTGTTTTGAATTTTGTAATGTTCGCGAGTTGCGTCCGAGTGTTGCAGGGTCGTAATGTGTGTTAACGTGTCTCGTATGTTGTTTGCGTTGCGAGGTAAAGTTTGCGAGGGTCGTAGTTGGTGTGTCGGGTTGTTTGCGTTGCGGCGTAAAGGTTGCGAGGGTCGCAGTTGCTGGCAAGGAGCGCCTTCGGCGCTCCATGCCAGCAACTAAGGCCCTCGCCCGCAGCCCTCGCTACGCGAAAGCCGCGGCTTGCTATGCGAGCGTGCAAGCGTTAGCAACAACTCGTACGCTCACAACTATATATGTGATACACCATTATCTGTAAAGCTCTATCATGGCTACCTGAGGCTCTAATATAGAGAAGGTGAGAAGACCCAACTGGCCCCCACCAGAAACAAAGAGAACTTAATAGTGCTTGTTAAGAGTTCGCAATTTATTACTTATTTTCTATTATTATAGTGGTATAATAATGATTAATTTCAAATAGCATATATAGTAATATATGTCTTTAATTAAAACCTAAAAAGAATAATAGTTGAAAATAGGTGAATTCAGTTAGCTGAAATGTAATTGCTGCTGTTTGCTGCTAGTACAAACCTGAGACCATGTCATAACAATTTTTAATTCTCATGAGAATCATGAGAATTAAAGTTATGTTTTAAATATGACCACACTTATGTTTCCCAATCTTAGTAACTGTGTGCATTTGGTATAGTGAAGGGGTGTCCATACTCGGGCCTGCTGGGCCACACACAGGCCTGGATTTGTGTATATGCCTGCTGCACCCAGGTGACACTATTGCTTCTTCAGTCATCCCAATTGACTCACCTGTGCACAGAAAGGAAATCCTCAAATCCAGGCCTGTGTGCGGCCCAGCAGGACCAAACTTGGACAATCCTAGTCTAGTGGAGAGTCTCTAAGGAGACCATTTTTTTTTCTAATTAACTAATATATATGATACATGCACTAATTATATTTTTAATTTCTTACTTCGGTGGTGTCATTACTCTTTTTAGTACTTTCTCAGTGACTTGTTTAAGAGGTCAATCTGTTCTCACTATCAGTTTTCAAATCCCATTCATGCCTGTTCAATCCACTCCTCAGATAAGATCCCAAACACAGACACCGTTTCCAGGTCTGGCTGTTCAGAAACACTGCTGTGTGAATGTAAATTTATAACATAGTTATAATTATGCTAATAGGGACATCACCACCTTTTAAATTGCAATGTTGGATAGCCGCTTCTTTGTGAAGATAGAGAATTCTTAGCGAATACCGTGATGGTAATGATTATGGGAATACTTCTTTAAAAATAAACCTTACAAAGGGGTGAGACACTAGCAGGAAACATAATTTTACTGAATGTCATAAAAAATATGAAGATGGGTTATTAATATAACTTAATCCTACTTACTCCCATTTCCACCCTGTTTGACAAATATAACAAGTTGTGAATACTTTTAGTTATGATAAACAAATTTGTCAGTGCAGTCATATGGTAAAATATTGTGGAAAAGCCTCACTTTCACAAAAAACAATTAGTTTCCATAGAAACTAATTTCACATTGAAATACCTATAAGATATGCAGCACCTAAACTAAGCAGCTGTTTTTTCTTTCTGTTGTGTTTCTGCAAAAAAATATTCAGAATGTTTGTTTCCAAGATGCTATTTTGCATGTAATTAAAGCATAATTTCCTTATCTATACTTAGAGTAGGAGGGTAATCTGTAGTCACACCTGTAAGTTAATGAGTTAAATATGGAATATTTATACATGGAATTTTCTTTATTCTTTCAAATTCTTCTTTTCAACAGTAAATTGGAATAATTCTGCTGTTTGAATTCTATTTTCTATAAAAGTATATATATATATATATATATATATATATATATATATATATATATATATTGAGGAACACATGATACAAGAGTCTATATATATTTTACAAAGTTTTACTAAAAATGTATGCAGTGATAAAAAAAATAACAAGCCAAAACAAATCATTGAAAATATTTGCCCTAACTTTCACTGAAACACTACCATAACCAATTAACAGTTTTTTCACTAACCACATCTCACCCAGCTAAACCTGGGTGGAGTAAAGCAAGCAGTGCAATAGTTTGTGTTATCACTAGCCTGTTGGTATAGTCTTTCTGATTCCTGCTCCAACTGGTAAAACGTCAGCTGTCTCATTGTGTCACTTTCAGATCTGATACAACTGCAAACACTTTAGTCCATCAGCATCCTCTTTCATACTTCAGGGGTAGTCTTAAATCAGGTGCACACACAAATGTTTACTTTTTAATAATTAATTATATGGTTGATAGACTGACATTATATTATCGAAAGTGGTTAATATGTGGTGCTGATGTTATAATTTTACCAGATTTGTTGTTTTTATACATCAATAATGACATTATGTCAACCATTACATCTTTGCCAATCACTATTGCACCTTTGATGTCAGATGCACAGAACATTTGACTTTAGAGTTGCCTTATTTACCTCCAATTGTGCCTTTGCCGATGGAGTTGGCTATAAACTGTGCATGCTTGATGTTAAGCTCAACAACTCTCATTAGTGAACTTGTGTTAGAAAAAAAATAATTAAGACAGCTTAAATCCTAATATCTGATAACATTGTTCTTATTATGAGGATAGCATATTGCCTATGGTCTATTTGTACAGACAGTTACATATATTTGTTTTGATATGTGATAGTTTACAGTTGAATAGCCCATGCAAACTAGCCTGCCCCCTCCCTATTTAAAGCCCCTTCTCCACTGTTAAAGTTATTTCATTGCTGATAACTGTGGCTCATTGCGATTTGTCCTGAATGGGGTGTGTAATGGGTGTGTTATGGTGGTTTTCCCAGCATCTACTGTAAAATTGTACTATGATATTACCAAAGACTCATCCTGTGTTTCAGCACCGCGTTAGCAG
The DNA here is from genome assembly GCA_027410445.1 of Discoglossus pictus. Classification (NCBI taxonomy): domain Eukaryota; kingdom Metazoa; phylum Chordata; class Amphibia; order Anura; family Alytidae; genus Discoglossus; species Discoglossus pictus. The sequence continues at coordinate 359,204,294 of CM050165.1, forward strand.
TATATTTTATGTATAAATAAAATAATATTACCAATTTTTAGCCATTAACATATAACATAGGCTGCTCGATGTTATGTTTAACAGCATAAGCAGAACATTAATAAGTAAATATTAGTTTTATTATTTTATTTAAATACAAAATATTCTATTAACAGGGCACAGTAAAATGTTTTAGACTCACATGGGCCTCTAAGTATAACGGTGGGTGTAACACTAGAAAAAAGCACTACTCTTACTGGCTGACATTTCAACCAATCAGCCCTAAGATTGGGTAAAGGCTGACGAGAATGCACAGATGTGAATCCACATATTCTGATTGGTTAAAATCGTAACCAATCAGAAAAGGGTGGTATTACTGATTGCTTATATTCAAATATGAAACACACATTTTAGCCAATCAGAAGCCATACAAATTAGTATATAAGATGAGGGCACAGTCAGAAAGCCGTTAGGTACCACCGGGCTCCATAAGGACCCCCATTGTATAATATAGTATAGAATATTATATTATGGGGGTCCATAGGGTCCCAATGATATACGGTAGGTATTAATGTTAATTGCCATGGGGTCCCGTAACAGGTTAATGTTAGGTGCCATAGGGGTCCATAATGACCTCAATGGGGTTAATGTGCCCCTCACTCCAAAGCACAAGGGGTGTGGAGAAGGTGTCCTGATGGCATCCTTGGTTGTCTCATGGGATATTTGGGCTCATTGGAAGTAGTGGGCTAGTGTAGTGTGTTCATATGAGGTAGATACTTTATTAATATGTAGTGCTGATGATTGTGCATAATTTCTCTTGGTTTGTTGGTGTTATAAGTCATTATTGACATATTGCCAACATTTTTACCACCCAATATGGCTCCTGCTTCATTAGACAGAGCTATGCTTGCCTGACCTCTATACCATGCAAGCGCTATTCCAATCACAAGGGGTGAATATACAGTGCTACATCTGGCATTACTACACCTCATCGTGACCAAAGTATAATACCAGAGATTTAATTCCATATTAATCTTCTTAATTTTGTTTCATACATTTCTGGTAATCTCAGTTGTTCAGTGGATCACATTAATGAATCTTATGGACTACTGATGTCCCAGGGAACACAGTTTTGGAATTTTTAAGGCGCTGACCTAGAATATTGCTACAGTTTGCTGCTGTGTAAAAAAAGTGTGCATCCTTGTAAGCTAATGAGCTTTCTTTTAGACCTAGTGAAAGCACTGGCTGTTTTTACTGCCCAATTCCATTGTGTAGACAGAAGCTTCCCCACCTATGAATAATTAGAGACTCCACTACCACAAAATTGCATAAAAAGATAATAATCATAATCATGACCAGTTCTAAAAACATTATACTTAATATATAAGACAACAGTAACCCTTTAAGGATGGATTGTCTGAATCAATGACTCTCTGTGGCCCTTTTGTGGGTGTAATTCTTATGCGTATATAAGGAGCCCAAAAAATACTTTATCAATGAAACAATAGAATCTGATATCTAAATTCCAGAGAAATCTAACAATGCATATTTTTTGATATTCCATGTGGATAAAACATAGGGAACATGATATATCACAGTCATAAAAAAGAAGAGACAATATTTTGCAGTTCTTTCTCTAATTCATGTCTCATTTTAACCCATCTAAACAAGGCAGACTCCTTGAAGCCATAATGTATCATATCCTTCCAAATTGCTAGTACAAAATACTGCCGGCATAAATATTAACTATACATGAACAAATAACTCAACAAATTCTAGTACATAAATCTGAAAAAATATTTGGCTTTTATTAATAGCTCTACACAACCACAAGGCATTGTAATAATATGAAATGTATTTTATGATAGTCTCCTTGTTATTATTTCATTTGTGCTAAATGAGGACAGGCCAAGCAAACGAGCTATTCATATAATGTCGTGAAGAAATATCACTAGGTCTCAGAACCCCTGCAGATTTTAACAGATTTTACCAAAATATTTTTGTAGATTCCTATTGTTTTTTTACTTAAAAATGTGGCAGACATGAATGAAATGTATAGGTCTTTTTCAAGAGTAACAAAAATTCAATTTCACCGCCCAGCATGTAACTTTTTTCTTTATATTTCATATATGCCTGAAAACCAGATCTCTGTTTCTTTTTAGAACTAAAGTTTAGTACTTTGAAAAACAAAGCAAAATGCTCCAAAAAAACTTTGTTTTGATCATGTGAATTTTTTTTTTTTTGGGGTTTTAAAGAGAAGATAATACAACTCAGCATGTATCCAAACAAATTTCCATTCTAATTAATCAAAGCACAGTAAATTCATTATTTGAAAATTAGTGGACAGCATAGCTATGTTTGTTAAAGAATATGATAAATCAAAGCAACTGTTCTTTATTTTTAAGCTGACTTAGTTAGGGATTTGAACCAAATCTACCCTCTCCTGGGAAACTCTTGTTGACTTGATTCAATTTTACCCCAAGACATTCTCCCCATAGAGAAACACAGCAATGGTTTCAGTTTAAGGCAAATTTTGCACTATTTGAGTCTACGACAGTAGTTCTGAGCTTTAAGTATTCATTGTATGTGTATGTGTGACAATCAAATAAAAAAGAGAGACCTGCTAGTCTCAAGGCTCGCAATGAGCGCCAAAGGATCTCGGACCGCCAACAAAATTAATGTCTCAACCAAATAGCATTACCTGCCTTACAATCTTATTGCCGTCATTTTTTTAAGGGCAAGTCGCTAGTAATCATATAATGATCATACCTTTGTATACCTCTCACGTGTTAAGGCATACTGGATGTGGATACACCATGGTTTGAGTAATCATCTGAATCTAAATACAATCTTCAAATGAAGGTCCATTGGAATCATATTACATATTGTTAAGATATTTTATTAACATGTATTTACTGACAGTTTAATGTCTCGATTCATATAATTACATAAAAATCATGTTGAGACGTTTATTATGTTATATCAATTTATTTTAATATGGCCAAGTGTCAACACGTGTCAGGTTAACTTTTATGGTAACAGAACCAATTGTTAAGACCTCACATTTAGGTGTTAAAATCTTAACATTTCCTCTTGCAATGTTAACTACTATGCTATTATGACCACTACTGGTCATGGCAAAACACAAGTAATGTTGTACAGAATATATATTTAAAATATTGTGTATGCAGATTAGTATACATTGTTTGTACAAATTTTTATTTGAGTTTGAACATAAATTAGTGATTAATGTTGGACAAAAAAAAATAACTGACACCCTAACACATATCCAGTGCAAATATTAATCTTTAGAAGTTCATAACCCTTAGATTTCTAATTGATGTAACAAGGAAATATACCAACATCAAATTAATTTAGAATTATATATATATATATATATATATATAGAGAGAGAGAGAGAGAGATAGATAGAGAGAAAGAGAGAGAGAGACACTAAGAGAGAGAGAGAGAGAAGAAGATACAGGGACAACATTGAAGCCAGGGAATAAACAGATCAGGTGTGTCCTGAGATACTTCCCTTGTCAGCTTCCGCTGGATCTCCTGAAAAGCTACATCAATATCATGGTGATTACCACTGTCAGCATGTGACCCAATATTCCCTAGTCCCTTTCCTATCAATCTACATTATATTAGTGCAAGAGCTGTTCTGAGTTATCTATGGCCCATTGTGGTTCACCTCCAGCATGGATTCCAGCCTTCCTTTTATCCACATTCACCCTTGTCACTATTCTCACACCACATTGCCTAGCACTCATTATTCTCCAGTGTCTTTCAAACTTCAGTCTCAAAATGATCCATTATGGCAATGACTGTGGTTTTGAGTGTAGATGTGCTTTTTATAGACCATGCATTACACCTGGCTTTAATGATTCTGTTAATCTCTTGTAGGTTGTAATGGAGTAGGGTTATCATTGCAGCTTGTATATGTACCATGTATTATTCACAATATACAATGTTTAAAAATCTATACAAACATCACACATAATGCTATCCTATCTATGTTTTATAATGCCACTTTTATGGCTATGGTAATCTTCTATATGTCAGCCATGCTTTATCTTCTTTCTCTTTATCAGCTGATTTCAGGTAGTAGTAGCTCCTTGATTGATTCAGATTTCAGCAATTAAAGCTTCTTGGAGGCGCTTTTATGCCTTTCCGGTTATGTGAAGGTATCCAGGTTTTTTTCGCACATTATGAGTACTCTGAGAGCTTTCCGAAAACTGGAATATCATTCCAGTAGCCATGTAATAGGGATTTTGAAAATAGTCACTTGGGAGTTATGAGCATGAGATTCCTGGAGACATTAATGGAGGCCTATATAAACCATGACAAAACTAATAATATCACACCACTTTCCCTATAAGTAAACTCAGTTACCTCCTATTCATTGGCTTCCTTTAGTCAATAATTGATTTAATTAGTGAACCTAATTTCCTTACAATTTAATTTCACACATAGATCTGTTTTGAAGAGCTACTTTGGTTGTGCATTATAGTTTCATTTGTTTAGTCACTAATTAATTCAACAAATGACACCCAATTGTATGATCATCAACAAGGATAGTGTGAAGAATGATGATGTGATACATGACTGAGGGTTTACAATGGGTAGGTAGAGTTCGAATGGGTAGTCAAGTTTCGGGAAAAATGTGAATCCACAGGAACACAATGCAAATATAGAGCTTTGGAAGCAGAAAAGGCCATGGCGTACCAAAAAGCTATTTAAAATTTGTTGTGGTACTTTTTTCCATGATAAGCATGGAACCGTTTTAACTGTAAGTTTTATTTTGAAATATGAAGAAAAAAAAAAGTCAGATGAAAGTGATATCTTTACTGGCTAGCAGAATGACAGTATAAGCCTTTATGACTGCTACAGTAGGTCTATTTGACAAGCTTAAAATGGAAGGCATTCAGCTGTTATGCTATTCCTGGCAGATACCTTTTATATCAGTTTTACCTCACCTTCATTATTTTGAACAAACCCTTCATTTTGCCTTCTTTCAACTAAGTATTTTCTGTGTCCCTTAATACACAGTAAGAATAGAAATATGTAGGTTAATATGAGTGGTGGAGATTCAGATGTAAGATTGCATTTCCTTTGTATGTGATGACCTCATTATACTTTATTTTTCATTACCTGAACAAAATATAAATGTGTTGCTCTCCATTGCTTTACTGTCCATGCGAGGCACCTTTTATTTCTTATATTTTTCTCTGCCCTTGATTTTCGTCACACTGGCAAGGGATAGCAGAACTGCTGAACCACCAATGAATTTCACCTGGAACCCCCACATTAAGTTAGGAGGGATGGGGTGCCTAGAGACCGGGGAGGGCCTCGTGGAGGCCGGGAGCCTATTACATTACAGTAATAATAATAAAAAATACATATCATATTATATATTCATTATATATATATAGTACATTTGTGTTCACATTTAAATGTCTAACAAAAGCTAAAAAACCTGCTTCCTGCTCAGAATTCCGAGAAATACAGTTATTACACTGCATTCTGGGAAGCTGAGCAGGGACATACAAATGTGCCCACAAATGCTTCATTCTTCAATTCATAACCATTTTAAACATAAAAGCTCTGTAATGCAGCTGGCATAAACTTAAAGGAAGCCATGTTTAAAATGGCGATGGGCTCCAAAAAGCTTTTCTGATAGCTTTCAAAAGCAGTTAAAGAGACATGACAAGGCACAGTCTATTAGAGCCTTCCCCAAAATAAAGACCCCTTTTTAAAATAAAGACACGTGACACCTGAGTGGAGGTACAACTGGCTACAGACCATTTATTTATAAACATATCAATCTTGTAAACACCCGGGAAGGAGTCCGGACCAAAGCTGGAAAACACTAACTACCCTGAGCATGTGCTTAGGGGTCCAACTCCTCAATCGGCACACCCTCCTAGGGTAGGGACGCCCCTTTTTTCGCCACTGGGACGGGCTCTCCCCCCACCTGCTTTGACAATGCACAAAACAATATAATATACTTCACCCTATAAAACTTTCTCAAAATATAATTTATATACAGTGGATATAAAAAGTCTACACACCCCTGTTAAAATGTCAGATTTCTGTGCTGTAAAAAAATGAGACAAAGATAAATCATTTCAGAACTTTTTCCACTTTTAATGTGACCTATAAACTGTACAACTCAATTGAAAAACAAACTGAAATCTTTTAGGTAGAGGGAAGAAAAAATATAAAAATAAAATGATATGGTTGCATAAGTATGCACACCCTTAAACTAATACTTTGTTGAAGCATCTTTTGATTTTATTACAGCACTCAGTCTTTTTGGGTATGAGTCTATCAGCAAGGCCCATTTTGACTTGGCAAGATTTGCCCACTCTTCTTTGCAAAAACACTTCAAATCTGTCAGATTGGGAAGGCATCTCCTGTGCACAGCCCTCTTCAGATCACCCCACAGATTTTCAATCGGATTCAGGTCTGGGCTCTGGCTGGGCCATTCCAAAACTTTAATCTTCTTCTGGTGAAGCCATTCCTTTGTTGATTTGGATGTATGCTTTGGGTCGTTGTCATGCTGAAAGATGAAGTTCCTCTTCATGTTCAGCTTTCTAGCAGAAGCCTGAAGGTTTTGTGCCAATATTGATTGGTATTTGGAACTGTTCATAATTCACTCTATCTTAGCTAAGGCCCCAGTTCCAGCTGAAGAAAAACAGCCCCAAAGCATGATTCTGCCACCACCATGCTTCACTGTGAGTATGGTGTTCTTTTGTGATGTGCAGTGTTGTTTTTGCGCCAAACATATCTTTTGGAATTATCGCCAAAAAGTTCAACCTTGGTTTCATCAGACCATAACGCCTTTTCCCACATGCTTTTGGGAGACTTCAGATGTGTTTTTGCAAAATGTAGCCTGGCTTGGATGTTTTTCTTCGTAAGAAAAGGCTTTCGTCTTGCCACTCTACCCCATAGCCCCGACATATGAAGAATACAGGAGATTGTTGTCACATGTACCACACAGCCAGTACTTGCCAGATATTCCTGCAGCTCCTTTAATGTTGCTGTAGGCCTCTTCGTAGCCTCCCAGACCAGTTTTCTTCTCGTCTTTTCATCAATTTTGGTGGGAGCTCCAGTTCTTGGTAATGTCACTGTTGTGCCCTATTTTCTCCTCTTGATGATGTCTTCACTGTGTTCCATGGTATATCTAATGCCTTGGAAATTCTTTTGTACCCTTCTCCTGACTGATACCTTTTAACAATGAGATCCCTCTGATGCTTTGGAAGCTCTCTGTGGACCATGGCTTTTGCTGTGGCATGCGACTAAGAACATTTCAGGAAAGACCAACTAGAGCAGCTGAACTTTATTTGGGGTTAATCAAAGGCACTTTAAATGATGGCAGGTGTATGCTGACTCCTATTTAACACAATTTGGAATGTGATTGCTTAATTCTGAACACAGCTATATCCCCAGTAATAAGAGGGTGTGCAGACTTATGCAACCACATTATTTTTTTTTTTTTTTTTCTTCCCTCTACCTGAAAGATTTCAGTTTGTTTTTAAATTGAGCTGTACAGTTTATAGGTCACATTAAAAGTGGAAAAAGTTTTGAAATGATTTATCTTTGTCTCATTTTTTTACAACACAGAACCCTGACATTTTAACAGGGGTGTGTAGACTTTTTATATCCACTGTATATATATCAATTTTCTTTCTCTTTATTATTTATTTATTTATTTATTTATTTTTTAACATCTTATTCACATCGTAAATATACATATTAACAATTCCACAAACACCACACAAGTCTGGAAAAAAAACAAACACCATCCACCCCAAAGACCAATTCCATTACCCATCTTTAATTCAGGGATGAAAGGAAGGAGTCTCCAGGCTGTCAGGCTGCCTTGTGCTCAAAATGGCACCGGCATGAGCAGGTTGCACCCTGCTCTGCCCACCCGCACGAACGCGAGCCAACCAGCAGCGAATCCCGGTTGAGTCAAGGCTCCTCCTCTATTAAGGACCTGCAGGTCCTGCCTACGGGGGGCTACAGTACTGTAATAAAAAATCAAGAAATATAAATTAAGTGCCAAATAAATATTATACTAAACACATATGTTAAATTATAAACATATACTTGCAAAGTATGATGCTTGTGTCTTCATAGTTCTTTGAACATCAGCTATTGTCAATGATACACATCAACATAACGTATATCATCTGCAATGGTAACATAGACTCCAGTACTCAAGAGGTTAATACAAATCAGGAAACCAACATGGCCCACAGCAGGTGCTCTAATGCATTGTCTATTAAAGGGCTAGCCACACCCCCAAAAATAGTCATCAACAGCATGGGCGTAGGAGCTCTAAAAAATCTGGGGGGGACAAAGTTTAAAGAGACAAAAAAAAATGTAGCCCTGAGGAATGATACTCATCCACCACCAACGGAAGCACTGATCTGAGGCAATACATATTCTCCTTCAATACCAATGGTATCAGTCCACGTATGAATGAAATATTAGCTGCTATCCTGTAGCTCTTGAGACCTCCCTGCAGAGTAAATCAGCTTGATCAAGTGGGGAGAGAAATGGAGAGAGAAAAATAAATGAAAGTAGCACTTTATAGAAAGAGTAATAGAAAACTGGAAAAGCCTTCCAGTGGAAATGGTAAAGTTAAACACAGTTAAGAAAGTGAAACATGCCTCGGACAAGCATAAGGTCACCATAGAGCTTAATAAGCCAGACTTTTTGTTTTTTTAGAATGGGCAAGCTAGTTGGGTCTTTTTAGTTATCTGTCATAAAATCAATGTTTCTATGTTTTTAAGGGAGAAGGCAAAAGAGAAATAAATAAAAAATATATATATATATATATATATATATATATATATATAGAGAGAGAGAGAGAGAGAGAGAGAGGAGGGGAGAGGCTAGAGGCAGGGAGACAGTAGGCATATTAGGGAGAGAAGGGAGCAACAGATGTTACTTAAGGGTTTATGCTGCTAGGCATGGCCCAATGTTCCCCTTGTTATTATACACATATAACAATAAATAAACAAGATGTATGCAAAACACTCAAAAACCTGATTCAGAGTAAAACATAGAAATGTATATATAACTGCATAACCAAGGCTTCCCCCACCTCACTTACATATAACTGCATAACTATCATATCACTGCATAACACAGGCTTCCTCCATCCCCACTTCCCTCTAAGTTTAATCACTCAATAGTACTTTCCCAGGGGAGTAGTGAGTGTAATGGTAGGTTAAATATGGGTGATGTGCGAAAAGAAGGGGAAGGGAAGAGAAATAGGTGAAGAGCAATAAGCAGAAGGCTGAATACTAGAAAAAACATAATAAATAACAAAGAGTAGGAGTGAGTTGGAAAGATATGAATCAACTGCAAGAGTAAATACATATAAAAATCAGATGTTGTGGTGCAAAAATACATGACAAAAAAAGTATTCTAGCCATTTGTAATTACAATATTGTGTGTACCTTTGTGCAAATCGTCTTTCTGCTGTTACTTGGCTGCCCATTGCATCCTCCAGGGTTGTTAAAAGCCAAAAGCTTTCCTGAGAGAGATAAACTGCTCCACAGAGCTGTCTGGTGGTGTCCCCTGGTAATGCATGATTATGTTTAATGTTGCTATTTTGTGTGTCCCCTACTCAAATAATGTGGGGGGATTTATCCCCCCAGTTCCCTCGCCCCTGATCAGCAGCATGAATCCAAAGCACATCAGAGTACTGAGCGCAATCATGTATTTCACATCCATGGGAAGGTATGCCATGTACACAGTACCATTATGTGATAGAAACCAGGGTGTGATAAATGTCACAATGGACATATGTAGGACTTAAAGAGTGGAACTGAATGTAGGTAAATGTGGTCCTCTAATCCATGCTGGAAGTGAACCTCAAGATGCAAATTACTATATAGCACAGGTCATGCACAGGTTTTTGTTAGTGTAGCGGGTAAGGCACAGAGTTATAGAAGCACAGGGTCATGGAGATATAGGGCTAAATGCTAATCAGGAGGATCGTATTGATGTGGATGTAGCTGTTGAGGAATCTTGTGTACACATGTCCTGTTAAGTCCCCGCCATTGCTGTTGTGCATGTGAGAATATGTATACATATAATAAATATGTTAAAATCCACCTAGTGTTTATGTATTAATATATTATGAAAATAGCATGTGATTTGTTAAAAACACCCTCAGCGCAATGGTGATCCAGAATAGCATTATAATGTAATGATGTAATAGTATTACCTCCACAAATAAGTAGTAATGTTGTTCATGCATAATGTAGAAATCTGTTCTAATAACGTATAAAATACTGCATGAACACACTTTGGTCACATTAATTCAGGTGACATCTTAACAACCACGCCTGTGTCACTGTGTAAAATGTGTTTAAAGGTAATACTGTAAAATAATAATAATACATAGCTTCTTTTAGAGTCACATGTGGTCATTACACTACAATAATGATAATTAGATGAATATAAATCTCATCATTTATCACTTCATATAATAGAAGTAATCAGTAATGTGCAAGTGTCTTCATCTACTAAATGAAACAGATGCAATAACTCCTGGATTATGTCATTCAAATCAATTACACACATTTAGTGTGATATTAAAACCTTGAAAATAGTATTACAAAGCTCTGAAATGATCAGTGTATAGTCATATTTAAAAAACTTAGGAGAAGAAGAATCTAACAAGATCTGTATATACAGTACAGTGCATTATACTACTACTGGTACAATAAACTGACTTACCTGATGTTCATCTACAAGCAGTGCAAACAATGCTGTACCTGTTATGATAAATCAGTTGTCATAACGAATTGCAGATATTTTGCAATCTATGACCACAATCAGAAGGCTAGGAGTACCATCACTAACTCTATATGATATTGTTTAGTCACACTGATATTACATGTTAAAGCTGCTATCATATTATAACTGGGTTTATTATGATATCCAGACCTCTAAACATGTAGACATGATTATTTCTGAAAAAACAAAGGTCATCAGTTTGAATGGCTTGTAATAAGTTCATAAAAGACTATCTGGTCTTCTGTTCTTAAGAAGAATGACATGCTTAGGTCACATGAGTATAGCTGCTGGGTTTGATTAACATAGTATTGTAGAACTATGCATTTCCACAGCCATATGCGCATATGGTGCTTAAACATGATTTGTATGTGTTTATTTATGGAGTGTGAGATGACTCTGCTGTGGGGATGTGATCAATATAATTGTTTTATGTTAGTCACTGTATGTATCTTATTTACAGCGCTTGGTAGCACTGCACACAGATGACCAAATCCTTTAATGGATTTTAAATTTGTCTAAAAGAAATAAAATAAAAAAACATACTAAACAGGGACTACGTCATCTCTTCTCAGTGAACATTGATTGGTGAAATGTTATCTATAACCATGTGTGTCCACAGGTAAGATTATAAAATACTATGTGATGGTGGCTAGCAACATGGTTGCTTTATATCACCAGGACAAAGGCCATGATTATCTACTCTGTGGACAGGCATTTTGAGCAATGATGATAGAGAAGGTGGAATAGCTGTTTGTGGTGGTGGTGAAGGTGGTGAGTCAATCTGCGGAACGTGGGGGTCATGGTAGCTCATGGCCCTGCAGGTGTTCCAACTGACCAAATAATCCTGTCATTCTCTTCCTCATATTCTGGGTCTTCCCATGGCGGCTGTTCCTGCTGATGCTGGTGCTCCTACTCGTTCCAGGGATCCTGCTGAGGCTCCTCATAATATGTCTTGGCCTATGCATCAGCCTCAGCTTCCGCCTCAGTGGAGATGTTGGATATGCTTGGAATGAGATATTAATAGTATATCAGATAACAACATTGGTTGAATCCAGTATCTCCTGCTTGGATCTGCCCTCTGCAGTTCACAAAGTCACAGACTCTGTGTATTTGCTGCGCCTGGTCTCAAGCTAACAAATCTGGGCATACTTGGTTTGTTATATGTAATTATGTTATATGTCAATATGTCAGCCATTGAATCTTTGCTAACCAATGCCGGATTCACGGAATCTGAACATATCTGAATTTAGCTTGGCTCTATTAACATAAGTATTGCTTTGAAACAAAGCAAAATAACATTGGCTACAGAATTCAAGCAGAATGGTTGTATAAAACATCATTAAGAAAGGGAAATTTTTTTTTTTTTTTGAAAAAGTTGAAAAACCTAAACAATGTCTTCATTCTTTCCAGAAAACACAATTTTTTTACATTTTATCACATTTCATTTGTAGCTCTTCTTCGCTGAGTCTTAATTTATTGGCAGTCAGGGGGGTCTTCATGAAATCGAAAATGATTTGTGGAGGAGGTTATGTGAGCCACAAAATTTAAAAGGACTGATGTTAATCCTTTAATACTCAATAACCAGTTTTATAAAACATTAAACATCATAATAAAATGGCTTGAAATAATTATGAAAAAAATGAAATGTGTAATTTTTATCATTGTTTGTGTAACATTGAGGGGAATTTATAACGGGGCATCTACTAAGAATCTCAAGCGCATCTCATGTGCATCCCGTGATGTGTTATGAACTTTCCTAACTTATTTCAGGTGAGAAAATGTTTAATAAATTCCCCCAGTGGCAGTTATGCAGAAGTAAATATAAAATATTATCAACATTATTGCATTTACAATATGCAATTTTTCAGAAGTTTATTTTTGGATGTTTATGACATTTAATGTAAAAAATAGTGTCAAACTTCATGAGCTATCATACTATTCTAATTATGCAGAAACATGCAATTTACTAAGACTATTCTAAAAATAAAATTTTGTTTGGGTAATATTAAAATCATTATAACCTGAGATTCTGGAACTTGTAATTAGTTTAGAAGAACAAACAATGATTTATATTTATACATCTAGCACATGTAACTTAAAGGGTGACTGAATTTTCACACTTAACACTGATACCAACTAGTGGTCCGTTGATTTCAAACTACCTGTTTCTTGGAGATACACGGTATTTCAAATGAATGTTAAGTTATAAGGATGATGTGCAACTTTGAAAGAGCGTGTGGACCTCTATAATCATGATCATATGAAGACTGATTGACCACATTTGGAAATATGTAATAAACTAGCAACAATCACAGCTGGGTAAGAAATTAACATGAAATCATTGTAAGATAAAATACTGATTTCAAAGATTCGATGTATATGAGCCTGTGCAGTGTGAAGCCTGAGGGGTGTTTTTTTTATCTGGAAAGCTGACTGTTGATGGAGGGAGAGGGGTGGGGAATTTGTAAAAAAACAAACAAAAAGAAAACGGACCATTTTCAGTTTCACACACCCCTTATTCCTGACACATATTCTGAATCATGCAGGTTGCAATTAGACTGACAAAACCAGTCCCTACAATAATGTAAAAAACCTTTCTCTCCCATATACTCCATCTGGCCTAACCAGGTGCCTTTGCGGCTGGAACCACTGCACAATAACCCCACAACTAAGGTATTGAAGACACTGAAGAAGCACTGTTAGTGTAACTTTTACTGTTTATCATATTATTATGAATATATCTCTGTTATCATAACTATTGACATTGTTACTTTCCCTAGATAAATGTTGTGTACCTTTGGCAATTTTTTGTTTGCATACTTTTCCACCACCCCAGGCTTCTTATTGCTCTTATCTCTAATAACATCCTGAGGTTGTGTTACTTACAATCATTCTCTCTCACAGTCTCCATCTTGCATGACCTGTTTCTGTGTGCTGCTAGACCACCCTCTCATTTTATGGATCATGTTGCCATCTGGCTCCCTGATTCTCTCCTCCAATATTCCTTCACTTGTTCATGGCGACTTATAGATTGCCATTGAAACTCCCACCACCCCAGCAGCCGCTAATCTACTTTCACTCACCTCTTCCCTCAGCCTCTCACAATAGACAGATTCCCCAACTCACTGTAATGGACACTCCCTTGACTTTATTTTAACGAATCTCTGCACAACCTCTATCCTTGTCCCCTGCCCACTCCCTTTATTTGACCACCACCTTCTATCCTGCAGCCTCAGCACATCTTTCTCTCACTGCACTTCTTCAAACCCAGTCACCGCTACACACAGAAACCTCCAAGCTCTTGACACACAACACCTTTCCACTGTGTTACAACCCCTTCTCCGTCCAATCACTGATCTCACCTGCCCTGACATTGCCACCTCACAGTACAACATAACTCTTACTTCCACCCTTGACACTCTGGCCCCCATAACCACATACAGACACCCTCACTCTCATCTATAAACATGATACATCCAGAGGTATTCCTGCACTGCTGAACAATGGAGGAAATCTCTCTCTTCAGCAAACTCCACTACAAGTTTATGTTGCTCTCCTACTTCTCTGACCTGATGTATATGTATAAACCTTGCCAAACAGCACTACTTCACATCATTAATATCTACTCTGTCCTCTAACTCCAAAAGGCTTGTTCCACCACCACGTCCCGTCTCATGGCTGAAGACTTTGTCAGTCATTTTAAGCATAAAATTGAAAACATTTGAAACAAACTCTACTCTTAAGATGGATCACACACTCCCTCCTCTCAACACCCAGCCTTTACCCTTCCCAAATCCCACAGCCATTATGCACCTTTTGACCCATTCTTAAGAAAACCTCATCTGACGATAATTTGGCAACTAACTATCACCCTATCTCTCTTCTTCCAGAAAAGGAAACACTAAATCTTGTAGCTATGATGTGAACTATAAGATAGCAATGTCATTAATGCCAAGGGAGAGGAGAATTTTGATTAGAAGAGGGTGGTCAACTGTATCAAAGGCTTCCAAACAGCTTGAGCAGCTCGTCTACAATTGCCTTATCCAATTAATTTCCACCAACTTCCTTCTGGACAACTTCCAATCCGGCTTCCGGCCCCAACACTCCACTGAGACAGCTATCAAAAAAAGTCAGTAATAGCTTGCCCAAGCCAAAGAATTGCTTTTCTGTTCTATTTCTTCTGAATGTCTCAGCTGCCTTTGATACAGTTGACTACCCTCTTCTAATCCAAATTATCCTCTCCCTTGGCATCAATGACATTGCTATCTCCTAGTTCACATCATAGCTACAAGATCAAACATTTAGTGTCCCTGTTCTGTCACCTCTTCTTCTCCTCACACTCTGTCTATACATTTTCATTTGGTACCCCAATAAGATCTTTTGAATTTCAGTATCATCTCTTTGCAGGCGACACTCAAATCTACCTCTCAGCACCATATCTATCCCCCTCTCTTCTAGCATGTGTTTCCAGCTGCCTCTCAAGCATATCCTCCTGGATGTCCATCCACCATCTCAAACTCAACATGTCTAAGACCGAACTCCTAATCTTCCCACCATCTACTACAGCATTAATTCCTCCCACATCTCTCACTGTCGACAATGCCGTCATCACTCACATCTCCCTATCCCGTTGTCTTGGGGGTTTTACTGGACCCTGTCCTCTCATCCCTCACATACAGTCACTAACAAAATCTTATCTATTCAATATAAACAACATCTCCAAAATATGTCACTACCTTACACAAGACAAAACTAATATTCCAATACAGTCTCTCATCATATCTCGTCGTGACTACTGCAACTTACTTCTTCCTGGCCTGCTCCCCACCCTGGAAAGCACTATGCATACTTGATTCTAAGCTCAAAAATATGGCACAGAGCATAGTGTGCATTGTACTTTGCCTAAAGCACCTTGCAAGATTGAAAACTCGCAGACTTGCAATCTAAAGGGTTTGGGTGTGGTAATCATAATAATAATGGAACCTTCACCAGTGTATCATGGCGCCAATAGAAGCATTTTTTTTCATTTTCTTATTTAAATTTTACCTTATAACCTTTTCATTTTTAGGTATGTTCCTAGTCAGACCAAAATGCATCGAACACAGGTCCTTTAATCAATGTTAATGCCTGTAGCAACTGCTAGGCCTGATGCGCTTCTGTTGCCTTTGTCAGCAATTGACTGTATAAACTTAAACACAATTTATAAACATGTTACATTACACAAGCAAGCAAGTCAAATACACACACATTTTAAAACCTGCAGAAGTGCTTACATTCCTTTACATTTTCATAGAAACATAGCTTTAATGGCGAATAAGAACCAAAAAGGCCCATCTAATCCGCACCTTGTATCTACCTAAAACTTTGGCTTAATTAAGCCTCTGGATTGTTTTATGCTTATCCCAGACATGTTTAAATTCCTTAACTATGTTTACTATATTTGACCACTTTACTCAAAGGCTTTTCCAGTTATCTATTGCCCTTTCTCACATTACACTTACATTTCCCACCTTCCTACTTCAAATCATAACCTCTTGTTCTTGCATTCTTTTTCTCAAAGACACTTCCCTCTTGAACTTTATTACATTTTTTGATATTTTGGAAGATTTCTGTCACATCTCCTGTGTGTCTTCTAAGTTATTACTTTCCAGGTCATGTTGGTAATAAATCTAAGGTATCAGAATCCCAGGATATAAATACAATATCTCCAAACTATTGGCAAAGAGTGATATATGTATGGAAGTCTGTAAACTAAGCCTAATATAATTTAAGCACTGATCAAGATAAGATAAGAGGAAATAAGATCATCTGGATTGATCCTTTAAGAATTAATGATTAACTTATTCTAGGTGCTAAAAATAAGGGATTCAATATTAAATGTTTTTAAGGAATCATTTCCAATTCCCTTGGTTTTAAAGAGTTTTTAATCGACGTTGTCTCCTAAGAATATAAATACAATTTTATTATTTTTTGTTTTCTCTAGTTCTTTATTGAATATATGTAAAATAGATGTTATGCACCAAGAGAAAGAATTATCATTTCCTACTACTAATACATTTATACTTTTCAGGTCATAAGTAATTCCTTCATTAAATGTATTTATTTTGTTCAAGTAATATAAATATCAACAATATAAACAAAAATGTTTAGAGCATCTTTCATATTTTCTTTCAAATAGTGGTTTTGCAACATTTCAAATAAAATACATTTATATTTTTCATAGAGTGCAAAAAGAATTAGCAATAAGGACCCTAAATACTCTGCATTACCCGTATAAGTAGTTTTCCGTTCTGCTACATTGTCTGAAATGTGAATCGATATCCTACACTGAATGTCCTGATTTTTCTGTTCAGGTCTAGGTTGATCCAGAGCTGACAGATTAGTACTTTGCCAGAGCTTTGTGTCATACACGACATATTAGCCCACTTTCTAGTAAGCAATCCCTTAACATTAATCCCCACAAAAGTGCATCAATGCACAGACATGTAGTGCACAGTTACCAGTTTATCCTTTTTATCCATCTGTAAAATTGTGCTGCAAACCAATACTTTCCTGCCCTAATCAGCCAAGCTGTTCCACTTTTTTAACCTGATACATGCAATGCTCATGCAAGCCTTGCAATAAACCTCAGACGGCTCCTGCAATACCTTTTTTTTGGCAAATTAATTCAATAAATATTCTGATGTTCCGTAGTGGAAAAGTCTATTTTAACAATGAAGTCAAACTAACACCTTAAAAACAAAATAATTGTTTATACATGCTATACATGTATCTTTTACATCACTCTATCATGTAGCTGCAATATAACAGGCTGTTGTAGAGCTTATTTTCCTATTATCATTATATACTACTATTCTCAGTTTCTGTTTTTATATATTACTAGAGAATTGCCCGTCAAAAAATGACGGCAATGAAATTGTAAGGTAGCTAATGCTGTTTAGTGTGTAATAATGAAATATATAATACATTAATAAATGAATATACTTTACCTATTTTAAAGCATTGTGTGGAAGAGCTGTGAATGTGTTTTGATGTTGCTGCAGCATTAGTGGTGTGGATCTGCTGTGTAAGCGTGCTGAATGTGTGCAGTGTAACACTGTGCGTGCGCGAGACCAAACCGTTAGCGTAGTCGTGTACTTCCGCATTGGCGCGAAATGGCGAGTAATGTGTGTTATACGTTTGTATCGGAATATCCGTAGTTGTTTTGTGGTGTTTTGCGAGTTTCTTGTGGTGTTTTGCGAGTTTAGAGTGCTGTAGCCTCGTTTTCGTTTTGTTCGGCGGCCATTTTTTCTCTCGCTTCGTTTTTTTTTTAGTGTTTAAACTGTTTTATTTGAAGTAAAATCGAGGTGTAAGTTGTATTTTTGAGGTGCTGGGTGCTCCCTCTTGGTGTAGGTAAGTTTTTTATGTATGTGGTGTGTGTATGTATTGTGTTTGACATTTTGTAATGTTCGCGAGTTGCGTCCGAGTGTTGCGAGTCCGTAATGTGTGTGAACGTGTGTCGTATGTTGTTTGCGAGTGTCGTAATGTGTGTGTCGTACTGTTTGGGTTGCGACGTGAAGTTTGCGAGGGTCGCAGTTGCTGGCAAGGAGCGCCTTCGGCGCTCCATGCCAGCAACTGCGGCCCTCGCTTTGCGAGGTCCTCAGGTGCTGGCATGGAGCGCCTACGGCGCTCCATGCCAGCAACTGAGGCCCTCGCTTCGCGAGGGTCCTCAGTTGCTGGCATGGAGCGCCTTCGGCGCTCCATGCCAGCAACTGAGACCCTCGGGCAGTGCCCTCGCTTCGCGAGGGCCTCGGCTCGCTGCGCGAGCCCGCAGCGTTAGCAACAACTCGTACGCTCACAACTATATATGTGATATTTTCTATTCTGTTAACACACTTCTTTTTCATTACTCTAATTAATCCCTCTACTCATTAGTTGATTTTGTCATATTTTCTATGTATCCTCCAAGAGGTTAAAGTTGTGCAGAATTGTGGCCCTTGTCCTGAAACGTTCTATATCAGTATACTGTGTTTTCTTGGATTTATTATTACACTAGCGAATTGCCCGTCAAAAAATGACGGCAATGAAATTGTAAGTGAGCTAATGGTTTTTGGTGTATATAATGTGGCTGATGTAGCGTTGTTCGTTTTCTATGCCATGCGACTTTTTCGGAATATCCGTAGCTGTTTGGTGGTGTTTTGCGTGTTTAGGGACCTTTAGCCTCGTTTTCATTTTGTTCGGCGGCCATTTTTTCTCTCGCTTAGGTGATTTTCGGGTCTCTAAACTCCGAAATGTGTGCTTAAATGTAGGTGTAACTTCACTTGCAGAGGTCCTCGATGCCCCCCCCCTTGCTGTGAGTAACTTTTTTATGTGTTTGTATTTATCGTGTTTGTAATGGTTTTGGGGTTGCACGGGTTGCGTCCTTGTTTTTTAATCTCGTAGGTGTTTGTTGGTGTTTTGCGTCTTTAGACTGCTGTAGCCTCGTTTTCGTTTTTTTCGGCTGCCATTTTTTCTCTCGCTTAGAGAATTTTTTAGTGTCTAAACTCTTTTAATTTGACTTAAATTGAGGTGTAACTTTAGTTTTCGAGGTCCTGGATGCTCCCTCTTCCTGTAAGTAAGCTTTTTATGTATTTGTTGTGTGTATTTGTTGTATTTTTCATGTTTTCATGTGCGCGTGTTGCGGCCGATTATTGCGAGGTCGTAATGTGTCGTAACGTGTCTCGTATTTTCTTTGCGTAACAAAGTAAATTTTGCGAGGGTCGCAGTTGCTGGCAAAGCCTTTGGCGCTCCTTTCCAGAAACTGCGACTCTCGCTTTGCGAGGGCCACAGGCTCGCTGCGCGAGCCCTCAAGCGTTAGCAACAACTCGCATGCTCACAGCTATATATGTGATTATTTGGCAGATTATGTTTCTGCCCACTTTGCTTTTTATCAAATATCATTAAAATTTTGTGTTTCCCTACTCATAGATAGTAGGAAATTCTTTAGCTTCACAGAAAAGCCTTGCTTATAGATAAGGTAAGTTATTATCCCTGTGCAGCATTGCCACCAAATGCACAAAGTTCTCCGGGTCTCCATTAGTGGGGGAAGAAGCGTCACTGTGGTCATTTATTTTCTACACTAGTAACTTGCCTATCATAAATGACGGTATTATATGTTATGATCAATTGTCTGCTCTGTCTCTTTCTGTGCGCCCTCTCTCTCTCTTTGTGCACCCTCTCTCTCTGTGCACCTTCTCCCTCTCTCCGTGCACCCTCTTTTTCTCTGTGAGCCCTGTCTCTCTCTCTGTGCACCCTCTCTCTCTGCATCCTCTCTCTCTCTGTGCACCCTCTCTCTCTCAGTGCCTGCTCTTTGTGTGTGTGTTCTCTTACTCTCTCCATGCCCCCTCTCTGCACTTTGTGTGTGCTCTCTGTCTCTCTACCTCCCCCTCCTTCTGCCTCTCCTCTCTCCCCATCTCACTCTCCCTTCCCTCTCACCCTCCCTCTGCTCTCTCTCTCCCTCCCTCTCTTTCTCTCCCTAACTCTCTCTCTTCCCACTATCTCTCTCTCAACCTTTCTCTCCCTCATCAGGTAAGTGCACCAATCAGCATGTGAGTAAAGCCTGCGCAGTAGGCATTGCTGCAAACTATAGTAGACACATTCCCAGTATGCAGATAGAGATGTTCTGTGTATTCAGTTTCTGAACACACCCAGTGTATTCAAAGTCTCCTCCCACTAAGGAAGTTGAACAGCAGATCCCACAGCAGCATAAGTGCATTAAAGGAAATATATTTTATATAAGTATTATTTTATTTTCCATTCTAAAAAATGTTGCCTATTTTCAAGTGTACTTCTTCAAAATAGTATATTTTACATATATGACCCCAGTGGTTCTTTAAGTATAGGGTTTCTCTGTAACATGGCAACATGCCTTTAATTCACATTCACAATTAAGAGTATTGGCCCTGTTTAATTAATGAGGACAGATACAGACTGGGTTGCATTTTTGTTTAAATATTTATTTTTACATTGGATGTGCCTGTAAATGTCTTCATGAACATGTTTTTCTGGATGACTTACAACATATAATAACAATGCATGTGGCGCTTCATTGTTTAATCACCTCCCACACTATTGGCTCTAAACAAATGTGCTCTAGGGTTGGAGATAACTGATTGAAACAGACCGAAAGCGCGGCAGTGCATTTCAAGCCATTACTTGATATTTTTCATAGAAATAAAGCAAAAAATGGCAAAGCCACAATTTGGCAGCAACAACTGTGTGTCCTCTCCTTAACTGTTTTATATAGTAACACGGTATATCTTAGTATGCAGATTAAACAAACACAGTATGTGACAACCGCAGACTAGCAAGATTAGCGAGGGAATGTGTAACACATTTATTTTTGTTTCTCCAGAATTGGTTTGTGACTCATGCAGTCTGGATGCCTGCCATATTGGAGGTCTCGCACTGCTTTCTCCACTTTAACTTCTATGCCGCTTTGTTTGTCTGTCGGCAGTGCTGACTTTGTAGCCATTTCTAAAAATCTTGAATACGGAATATTAAGCACAGTAAATATTCACATTGGCATATGTCCAGACGAGCTAGTGATCACTGTTAGCACCTTCTGTGTCACAATCAATATCAATGTCACCGAGTTTCCTGTCCTTGCTTCGGGGTCTGCTGAGAGAGACCTGAGAGAGGAGGAGGAGGGGAGGCAATGCAATGTCTTGATTTACTTCCAGTGGAGAGCATATGATGTCCTGAACAGCTTGGCTACAAATACACATGTTTGTAATGCTTGGGAGAGCTTTATGTTGTGCCTAGTGTACACACACAATCATGTAACACAAAGATGGAGCTGTGATAAGGATAATGCTGGGGTTGATGGGTGATTTTTGTAAGGATTTATGAAGATGTAACCACAGCCACACAAGGCAAGATTCCCTAAAACAGGAAACAAGAAAAATATATAATTGGGCCTTATTACTGCCTTATTTCGATTACATGGATCCTTTTCTTATTACATGTATGATGGTCATTTATTATTTTATCCACTATATTTACATCTGACATAATGGGCAAGGTGTTTTGTTTTTTTAAAAAGGCAGCCTTTAATGTATTATTATATTATTTGCAATTTTGCTGCAGAGAAATCTACCATTTTGGTATCTGATGATCGACTTCCTGAGGTAGGAGGAGTTTTTGCATGCAGAGAGGTAGCTTCTATCTGCACAATGGAAAGTGGCAGCTACTACTGGCAGTGCTCTTATTTAGTGGTGGAGCTAGTAAATGGAGGTCCCCTGTGCAAAAAAAAAAATGGGAAGGGGCCCAAATTTATGTTTGTGTTAGGCTACCCATGCCAACATTACATATACACACATTTATATATATATATATATATATATATATATATATATATATATATCCGCAAGATTAAACTATAGCGATATATATTTATATAGTGATATATATATATATATTTATTATGAATAGGTGAATAGGTTTGTCCAATAAACAAGGTTTCACTATTCTCTGCAATACTCTGATTATTCAACTGGATTACTGGACATTCACGGCTACCTCACTCTTTATATATATATATATATATAAATATATATATATATATATATATATATATATATATATATATATATTCTATCCCCTGTACAGCGCTACAGAATATGTTGCTGCGTTACAAATAATAGATAATCATAATATATATAAATAGTACCTTTGTGTTCACATTGGAACGTCGATTACAAGTTACCAACTTCTTTGCTGCTCAGAATTCCGAGAAATACAGTTATTACACTGTATTCTGGGAACCTTTGCAGGGACGTGCAAATGTGCCCAAAAAGGCTTATCTCTTGTAATCCACAACGATTTAAAACATGGCTACCTTTAAGCATATGCCCGTTGTATTACACAGCTTTGGGCAAAGCTATGGATGGATTATACACAAGCCAGGAATCTTACCCACATACAACTGTCTCATCAGCGTATTTATACAATACATTTAACCGTGGTGGTCCTTTAACATCTCATCACATATACACACTCACTACTCTTTGCGTTCTGGTGAATCTTCCCAAATATATTGTATTAAGATGCTATAGATTGATGTGTATATGTGGGTTTATATGGTAACCATGTTAACAATACTGTCAAGAATCTGCATATTATAATTATTCTGATAATGATGACATTATCCACTTTCTAATTGTATTATGTACATCTATCTGTGTTTATGTGTATACACATATATATGCATGTAAAGTTATATAGGTAATTAATTAATTATTATTGTTAAATTGTGTAAAAAGTTTATATTTTAAAAACATGTTATGATATATCAAAAGTATCAAAACTTTATCTCCAAAATACTGCCCTGAATAACAAGATTCTGATCCAGACATGCTTCTTTTATTGTGGCAGACTCTGCATTTTCTGTCTTGCTTGCATGGGATAAAAAAGCCTTAAAGCGGATCTTTTAATATTTATTTTGTCAGTGATAGACTTACTGTCTTCGAGTTGGTTTATTTTTGACACAAATCCTGCATTTAAGGTTTATGTTTCAAATTGGATTTCTACATTAGATATGGGCTGACTCTTTTTTTCAGCAGATATTCACCCAAACATCTGCTTTAACCTCAATATGCTCTGATTATTTAAATATTCTTTACCAAAAACAGCCACCATGCTTTGCTGCTTATAGTTCAATTTAGGCAAATGTTTGTAGCTTAATGTGGAGGTATTTACACTAACCTTTTTCTTTTACAAAAGATGTTATTCACACGACTTTATTATTTTCTTTATATTTATGTGATCATGGGTTCAACTGAATTGCCTTGAAATCTGCTGCCGTTTAACATACCAACCATTATTTTTTTGGTACTTTGTAAAAAGAATTGGTTTTAAAATAAATATCTCACTAGCACAAACACAGTAGGTTCTATTCTATATATTCTATTGGGTTTAGCACAGGAATACCATTTATTTGGATGGAAACACTTGTCACCAAAATAGCTCCAGTGAAACTCCCCAACCCTTGCAATTTGACCAGATTTTTAAAACAAAATCCTGTGTATTACATGTATATATCTAGTCAACATAAATATGTCATATTAATTAGTATAAGTTGAAAACATGGGCCCCTATTCAACTGAGCAATTGTTAGTTACTGAAGCTCATAATGTAGCCCGTAAACTAATTTGATATTCAATTGGCGTCTTTTAGCTACCCGCAAACGATTTGCGGGTTACGGAGTGAAATTCCTGCGGTTGTCAAAATTGTACCTCCAACCCATCTAAGCCTTTGATCTTTCAAGCCCATTAATATTACAATCGCAAATCTCTATTCAATTGCCACAATTCCTCAAGACCGCAAATTGTTTTCACACCCGTAAATGGCAAATGTATAAGAAATTCCAGATAGGACCTGCAAGAGGGTTAAACACCTGTTTGTAGAACTGTAAATGCAAATAAAATATCAATACTGCACTTTAAAATATGGGGAAAGCAATGAAAGACAGAATTAATTGCACAACAGACTCAAGCTCGCAAATCTGCAATAAAAAACTTTTTTTTTTTTACGTCTCATTTCCGTGTTATATCAATCTTGATAATCAAGGAGTTAATACATATCAGGCCACCCACATGGACTATAACATTTTCTTCATTCATTTTTATCATTTTGTACATTGCCGGATTGCGAGTCCGATCCCATATCGGACTACTAAAGGGTAAATGATTGATGTTTAACCTCCATGTTTTACTGACGTCATGATGATGGTCTCATTTACTATTGGCTGTTTCTAAATCAATAGTTACGGCCTTGCTTAATTGGTCATGATCATGCTCTGAAATGCTACTTACGATTGCATGGTTTATGCTTTCGCCAGGTAGCTGCAGGCTTGATCAATTGAATTGCTCTGCAACTGTTGCAAATTTTCAGCTGAATGGAGGCCATGGGTTTCAACCAAAACTCCCAGGAACTCTTTGGTTTCAGAACCACCATTAAACATCCTTCATATTACTCAATTTATTGAATACATTCACACAAAAAAATAAGTTTTTCTTTGAAATTATCACTCTTGCGCAACAACATTACAATGACATCATCATGATATACTGTTCATCCACAAAGGCTCTAATATCAGACAAGCCATTTTGTTTATTGTATTCATTATTCCAGTTGTAGGGAAAGACTGGGGTTCCTCAAAATGTTTTAGTGTCTCTGTTGGGTTCCTCATTGATCTATAAAGAATGGTGTGGGGATGAGGGACTACCGTAATTTCAGAAGTGCAGAAAAATAACAAAATCTGTTAGTGATGAGAATATACTGTATTGTCTCTAATTTAACTTGTTGGGGAGGAATAGACAACAGCATATCTGTAATATTATGTATCATGATTTTGTATAGTGCTATAGAAAACAATTTCTAGAGGTATCATATTTCCACCCAGTATCAGTAAATCCTCATCAGCTGTTATCCTATCTGCTTATCTTAACATCCAGAGACATTTCTGGAGACACATTTTACTAGGAGACAAAGGTCTTGTCTAGTGAAAATAAGGACATCACTTCCTAGGTTCCATAATTACTCCCAAAGTTCACAAAAATGGCCCAAGTACAAATAACAGCTACCCAAGGCCTAATAACATCTGCAAGACTCGTTCAAGGTGATCAAAAGATCTCCACATAGAGAAAAAAAATGGTATAATTTTGTTCTGGAACCCCTGGTCACATGATATAAAATCTATAAACAAAGATTGGAAAACACTAGAATTGGGGAATAACATTGTATAAATAAACATTTCCCCCATATAAAGTAGTATTGTATAATTAAAGGACAATTATAGATCATGAAAATGGCACTTACTGTATTTGTGAAGTATGTAACAAACTAACAAGATTAACATCTATGTAAACCAGAAGTATAAAGACATTTTTAGAGAAAAATATAATTTTTTAAGAATCTGTTAAAGTATAGAACAATTCATTGTGTGTGTATTTTATCACTTCCTGATAGGTGGAGCAAGAGGGGTGTTATCCTGAATGTTGGAGCAAAAGGGGTGTTATCAGTGGAGGGAGGGGCAGAGATGGAGGGAAGAGAGAGGTGAAGATGATTTGCTATAATTGGATCTCACAGAATTTGGCAGCAATCATGTTCTCCTGCATATGCTTAGAAGCAGGCAGAAGCTTGGAAATGTAAACACCCCATTAACTAACATATAATCTCACCAAAGTATCATGGGTAAATATGCTAATATTCAATAGAAACTAGTAAAAGAAGCTCAGTAGCAAGTGGTACCAGAGTAACAACAAAAGGGCCAGAGGCAATAAACATAGTTATACAGTCCAGAGTCAAAAGACACAAGATCACAAAGGTAACCAAGCCAGAAGATGGGGCAGAGAAGCCGAGATCAGGGGGAGCTGGAAGTAATAGAGAGCCAAAACACAAGACTGAAGTCAAATACTAGGATATCAATCAGAAAAACAGATTTGTTTTTTATTTGTATTTATCAATCAGAAAAACTGATGCAATGCTGAGCTGAAGTACAAGGACAACAACTGAGTACTGTTGTTGGTGCTTGCAGCCTTATATAGGCCCTTTTCTGTATTTCCTGGTTCCAACCACAATAAATAAGAGATAGCTATCATTGAGGCAACCGGAATGGAGTCGGTGAAAGTAAAACCTGAACTGGATCAACACTGTTTTAATCACCCTACGCACAACCTGAAAAGTTATGCTCACCTAATGCAAGGCTAAGCTAGGAAGTATTTGCAGACTATGATTGTGAGGAAAGGAGCTGAGAAGCACAGAGTGCACTACAGGAGTACAAAGATTATGGCATAGAGCCACAGAATGGACTGCAGAAATATGGGGATTATGATATTGCCAGACTCAAAGTTTTCATATACAGTTTATGTTTTTTTTATTTTACAATGGACCTTTAATCTATAGTCTGAAAAACCATATGAGTTAGCAATGTTTTTAGCAACACGCAGCTGGGACAGTCTGGGGGCAGACATTTGCACCTGTGGTTCGGTTTCAGTTGGTGAAAACAGGGCGGTTAAGCACTTGTTAATAAAGTTATGTTTAAATATGCAAATAAACCCTTAGGCAATTTATTTTAATATTAAAAACAGGAAACCATTCATGTTCCTTTAGCATACTTGATAAACATTATTTTCAGAGCAGGAGTGGGAGATACACAGCATGGGAAGAGGTTAACTTTTTTTGTGTGGTTGTCTGATTCTGAAGTGTGTGCGTTGTGGAAGGGTCATTACTTTCTTGTGCTCATGGGGACCACCTTTAAGATCCAGATTTTTTTTCACCTCCACTTTTTCATCTACTTTTATGGTGATGTGAATAAAATGCATTGCAACTGCACATACATTCATCAATAAAATATCTATTACTAAAATTAATAGTAGTTCTATGTTTAAGGTATTATACTCTCCTTGTGTCTCTTTGTCCCTGATGACCAGCAGATAAGGTCTCAAAGTCCAGCACTGGACAGATAGACTTAAACTCTGAAACCGCAGTGAATATGGCCAGTACTGTATCTTATAGCATGTAATATAGCCCCTGTCTAATTTAATTTTGTAATTATTTTCAGCTTTCAATAAATTATTTAGATATAAAAAAAAAAAAACAATTATATGGACACAGGATAAGTCTTATCCCAGAAGTGAGTAACTCAAACCTTTATGAATATAACCCCATAATGTAATATCACCACTTTTACTGTCATTGGGGGTATTAATAGCGCTGGACTTCTTTAACACATATAATTCCCAGTAAATACTCTACAAGAGTGGATTTATTCTATGATTACTATTTTTAAATCATTCAGATTACTGTAATATACTTTAATACCTGCAAGGGATATTTTTTCCATAATTCTAATAAGTGTGTATATTTTATTCATACTGTGTAGAATAATTTAACAAAATATGTGGCAACTATAAACAGAAGTAAAACTGACAGCTGGAGATCTTCTGCTCCACTAATATATGTATTTATATGAAATATATTTCAGTTGTTTTATTAGTTGCTGAATATGGTTTAGGAAGGTTTAAAGTTAACTCGTTGCTCGTTCAAAATCATGGGTCTGCTTCTCTGTATTTATGTGACACTGGCTCCCATTTAGAACAGAGCAGCCAGTTTTATGACATCACCATTCGCAATTAAATCTATTGATAATATCTAGGTTATTATAATAAGAATATATCAACTGTATTCTGGTTTGAGAATGCAATCTCTAAAGAAAAACAATTTACTTTTCATCTAAGTGCCAAAATTGTAAGGATAAATTACAGTAGCATTAAACATAAAATGCTTTGTATTTTACTTTCAACCTGTTGATTTTGAAATTAGTCAGCAACATATTGTTATACTGTGCAGATCATTTTCCACTTCTAGTGGAGGAGGTTAAATCAGCAGATTAGGTAATTTTACGACTGCAGGCCCTCTATGGAGTAATTGATAATCTAGCCAACCTAAAGGGACTGAAATAAAGACATCCATGACTGCTGCAATGCTGCAGGTATGTATGAAAACTACAGTACTTGATATTATGGGCTTTGCCCATAATATACATTTAAAAAGATAAAAGGTAAGATTTTATATATTTTAATGCAGAATGCATTTTAGGTGCATAGGTTTGTTATTGTGCACATATTTCACATAAAAAATATAAGTGTTTGCACTTGTAAGATTTGATATTTAGTTAGATCACAATACAATCTATCTGACGAGTATTACAATCTCTTTTGGATGATTGGATAACAATTAGTCTTAACACACTTTATATTTGGTTAGATCAATGCAACAATCAATTAGCAGTGTATACAAACTTATCAACTATGGATTAACAATTT
The DNA here is from genome assembly GCA_027410445.1 of Discoglossus pictus. NCBI lineage: Eukaryota > Metazoa > Chordata > Amphibia > Anura > Alytidae > Discoglossus > Discoglossus pictus. The sequence continues at coordinate 359,232,949 of CM050165.1, forward strand.
ATGTTAATACAATCTATGTTTGGGTAGTTCAATATAGGACTATATAAATAGTGTATATAATCTTATAAAGTTTTGTTAACAGTCGGTCTATATTTGGTTAGTGCAATACAGAAATGATATGCAAAGGGTATAAACAATCAGCTGACTATTTGTTATATATATATATATATATATATGATATTAATAATTAGCTATATGACATTTTACTGTATGAAAGCAGTAAAACATGGTATGACACGTTATATGGCGGTTGGAGTATATAAATATATATTGAAGCAATATGTATTAAAATTGGTTATATTGTATATGAGGTTGCAAGCTAAATAACCTTTGTATTTAGGTATTGGCAAGCTATTATGTGGTTACTGGTCTTACATCAGAATTGATTACATTTCATTTAATTTATCAAATCGTTCAATACAAACAATAATGATGTAAGACAGTCTTGTTGATTGTGTGATACTAGATTATATATGTTTAATATAGCTATGTATGGTTTGTTATGTAGATGTTTTAATTGATTTTGTAACAGAGTTAAATGGTTACATTATTGAATAAAGTCAGTCAGTCTGTTTTAGGGGATAGGGACACAGATTAAAATATATTGATTAACATCTACAGAATGCAGATGCTAATGAGTCTGGTTCTGTGACCACTCCCAAAAGGGTAACAGAAGGACTGTGGTATATAGGGCTAATTTTAACTCTACTACAAATTAGATTGTTAAAACCATTTTATACATACCATGTATGGAATTTCAGGATAACACATGTCATTTGAGTATCCCTTCTCATTGAAGTAATCCCCCTTTGTGTGATTGGATTCTTAGAAAGAGTAGTGGAGATAGAATAGAATTTGATATAGACAGATATAGTAATGTGTCTTATGGAAGATCAAGTCAAGTCAAGTCAAATTTGTCCACAGACAGGACCATCAGATAAGTTAGAAAATAGTACAGCAGAAGAGGTTCAGGCAGAAGCAGGAAAGACCCTGGAAAAAAAGGCAAAAGACCCAGAATATTCTCTCTCTTTTTTAGATAACTATTTCTTCCTCCTCGTCACAATGGTAGTTTACACCAATCACAAATAGTTACTCCCCTTGTGTATGTACATGTCTAAATTAGAATGAATCTATAATTATATTGTGTATATCTGTTTCTAGCTGCTTGGGAGCGCTCTGGTCATTTTAATATGTTATGACCTCGGTTTTAATTATGTTTGCCATCATTTTTGGGATAGACTAGGCCCATTGTGCGCTAATCTTGCCACCTGCTTGATATGAGACAATGGAGAATTGAAATGAAAAAAAAATTGTCCTAGCACACTATCTTAAAAGTACCATTCTGAAGGTCTTTCTTAAGCATGTGAAAATATTTGTGACTTGGCCTAGCCAACTCTTGACTTGATAAAACATATTTACCAACTTAGAGAAGTATTTTTAATTTTAACAGGAAAATGTTTTAACTCTTACATGTTGAAAGAGGCATACTATAAGCGTTTGTGCACAATGGTATACAAGACCACTGGACAACCATATAATGTAAATGATAGATGGGTGTGGCATTCTTTTTACCCTCAAAACCCACGGCAGCTTAGAGGGCCAGATGAGTCCTTGCACAAAGGCAAGGACTGCTGATTTGGGCAGGGATCTGCAGCCACTATGAATAGGTTTGTAGGAGGTCATGTGGCGGTGAAATGAAAGCATGATCAGTGATACTTAATGAAGGCTGATTTAGGACTTATTGAAACTGTGATAGAGATGGTATTTAGCGAAGGCTTATTTACGATTATGGAAAGCATGATAGAGGTGGTGCCAAGCAAAGGCTGATCATGCTTATGGAAAGCAGGATCAATTTAAGGCCTAGAAAAGGCTGATTTAAGACTTATGGAAAGCCTGAGGAAAGTTGAAGCTTAGTAGATTTGGGCCAAATTCTGCAATAGTGGGTTTAAGGAAGGTTGAGAAGCTTAGAAGAAATGGACCAAAATTCACAAGAGAGACTTACGAAAGCCAAAAAGGCAAAAACTTGAACACGTACAAGGATGCAACTTAGTTAATTTGAGCCAAAATCTGCAAAAGAGGGTTTAAGGAAAGTCTGGAAGATTTGAGCTGAAAACTGCTAAGGGGGGCTTACGAAAGGTGAAAAGAGGAACTTTGGACATGAGTTAAGTTGTTTTGGGCCGAAATCCACTAAGGAGAGCTTAAGGAAAGTAGGAAAGCTTACCTTGGATTTTGGCAATGATGCTGCTTAAGATAAGCAAGATGAAATGCAAGTGGTGGGAACCCATGGTACTTATATTTAGTTTGGTCCTCAAGGACCCCATTTGCACCCTTCCTACCACCACAAGGCTCCATATTGGACACCATGAACCCAAATGCCTCAAGGGGGTTCATTAGCACCCCTAAAAACAATCATCTGTAAGGGTTGGGGTGGGGGAAATATACATTACCTATCATTCTGACGACCTCCAGTGATGATCATTGATGCCAAGATTCCTTACTCTTCAGCCCTGGATAAGTGGGCACGTCCATGTTGATTGAAGAATCCGTCCTCTTCTTTCTATATTGTCCATGCTACTCATCTTCAACCCGCGGAATTGGGCCTCCACCTAAAAGATATGACAAATGTTTTTTTGAAAGCGCGTTTGCCTTATACGTTATATTTTGTGGATTCAAATTATTTGAATTACTCCCCCCATATCTAATTGGTTAAAAGTCTAACCATTCAGAATGCACAGCTTATTGATATTGGGGTTAATATTAGGTAACATGGGGGTTTATAGAGACACCCATGGTCACTGGTTAATAGTTGGTGCCAAGGAGGTTCATAAAGACCCCCATTGCTATCATTTAGTTTAGGGATACCCAGGCTCATAGGGGGTAGTGTGTAGTAAGAGGAAATCCCAGGGGATACCTGGGCTCATAGAGGGTAGCTAGTATTGAGGGGGGATCCCAGCTCATAGTTGTATTACCTGCTTAATTGTGTCAGATTTGAGGCTTCCAGGCAGCTTTGAGGCCTTTTTCTGCCTTTACTGTGGGTTGAAAGTACCCATAGGTTTTTTACATTTTTGGCACTAGTTATTGGACTGGTACTCTGGGCTTACGATATTAGGGACTTTGGAGCACTTGCATTGCATTTCTTTGAGATTAGATTTACATGTTTAATATGAAAGCTCAGCAGTGATTTACTTCACTTGGGGCCCTATATTATTAGAAGCCTGTAATTGACTCAGAACCGTAATTTTGGCAGGTGTTTTTTTCCTCTAAATGTCTAAATGTATTCTATTGCCTCTAGCCCTCAACGTACGTATTTCATCCTCCACACGTAAACCATGCCTTTGTAAGTAGGATTTTAGGGGTCGTGATCATATGATCTGGCAATTTTTAAGCAAGCCCGTATTTTACTTCTTAGACACAGTCAATAGTAGATGAGTCCGTCATGATCATGTCAGTAAAACATGAAAGTTAGAAGTAATCTGCAATCAGAGGCTAAGAAAATCTGAGGCTAAGAATTAATGAGAGCCAATAAGTGGTATTTGCCGATCTGGCTCGCAATCAAGCACTTTAGCGCTCCATAAAAGGCATTACAGCATCTTTTCTAGTCCATGTGGGTTTCATGATATGTATTTTCCCCTTGAGTCCCGTGATCGATATATTACTCAAAGAAAACAGTTAAAAATAATATTTTTTGAGACAGGGTTTGAGACTGTTCTGCAATTAATTATAGTGTCTTTCAACATGCTTTTAAAGTACAGTAGTGCGTGTTTAATTGCTGCTACAGTTATCCAAACTGGCTTTTAAAACCATTTGCAAGTCCTATTTTGTACTATTTTTGTCAGAAACGTGATACATTTTCTCTAGTTGCAGGTCTGACCTAATTTGCGAGCTAGACGTAAAGTTCCAATAGAATATGGATTTTGTGTAACTTTAAGTATGTTGTGCTCATAATATTCGAGCTGTCCAAAAATCAATGGACAGGCTAGTCCTAAGTTGCATCATTGGCTTGTCAGTAGTGATTGTGGGCGGGGGACTTACAATCAGGATGCGAGTAGCTAATAGAATATGTGGCAATATTAACTAATTTGCATATTGCAGATCAAAGGAGATCTAAAAAGGTTGAACTAAATGGACTAAAGTCCTTTTTTTAACCTTAATTACTATGTAGCTATGTAACTGTGTAAATTTATGATCTGAGTCATAGAATAGGACCCTTGGTTCATTTCTTATGGGAGCTATAAAATTGAGGCCTAATTCTACTCCAAATTGGAGTAGCAGGGTTTATATACAAGAAACACAGGTTCTGCAAAGATTAAAGCCTGTTCTTTCAAATTCAAGAAGTTTAGCAGTTTCAGTTTCCTTTAAATGTATTTCATAGACGTCAAAGCTAGAAATAAAAATAATCTTGTGTCTAATTTATTCAATAATTCTTCAACTAATATGCCTATTATTAATAATCAAATTTCTAATTGTATTACTTTATTAATAATATCTGGGGGCAGCCATTTTATATTTCACATTTTCTTCTTCAGACACTATTTTCTCATTGCAAAAAAATTAGCTCCATAAAAGCACCACGGACACTTAACTATGGTGAAAAATAAAAAATGCAGGCTGCCATCATTATTACTTTCTTAATACTATGCTATTATACTAAGTGTAGCTATTTCATAAGTCATCTTCCAATACCAAAAAAGCAAAAGGGCAATGTTCTGTAATAGTTCAGCTATGGCCTATAGCTGTCATATTCAATGACATCTTTAACTGCTTTTATAGAATTCTTCTCTATTTAGCTTTCATATAAATGTGGAAAAATCTTCACTTTGGTGCCATTTTTTTTACGATTTGTGTATTCGAAATCTCTGTTCTCCTCTGCCTTATTTCTTTATAATGAATCTCTGGTTAAAAATATACAAGAACTCCAGCTGCTGGCAAGTGGCAAGAAATTACAGTACTTATGTTTTCTTAGTATTAGCTCACAGCTGTTTTGTTAAACCTTTAAATTAGATGTTATTTATTTTACAGCTCAATGTATTGTTTTATGGGAAAGAAAAAATATTCAATGTGTCGAAAAAGGCATTGGAGACTTTTAATTTGGTCTCACCCTAACTGATTATAACATGCCCAATATAAAGCGATGCAGTACATTTTACATGGTTATTTCTTAATGTATATTTCATGTTTACAAAGCTCGAGTTGATAAAGTATTTGAAAAATGTAAAAAAATATTCTTTGAGTTTTCAATGTGAAAGCACAGTCTGTGTATTTGTGTATCTAACATCATCATAGGATGGATATAGAGCCATATAAATCAATTCTGGCACTGTAAATTGGGAAGAATGAGCCAACTTGGAAAATGTCCAAACCTGTGGAATTTATAGGGCCATAAAGACTGGTTTGAATCATGTTACAATATTTTTTACAGTGAGACCCAGTCACAAAAAATTTAGCACATTAATAACCAAAATCTTTTGTTTTTTTTTCCTTTTTTTTCTTTCTTCAAACCTTCTAATATTTTTTGTTAATTGCTGTGTCAATTATAGTTTAGGTTATACGACTATAGAACTAGAGTGAGTCTTTGGTAATATTTAGTTTTATACAAATGTCTAACTACCGTATATATATATATGTAATTTATTTTATCCTCTCAATATAATTTTAATTTAACACAGTACTTCTAAGAAGCCAACAGACTAACCGTTTTCCAGCTTCTGAAATTAGCCCATTTTGTCTTTTTTACTCCCATGCCAGCTTCAATCTTTCATATCTGTACCTTGGCAGAGATGCATTCTGGGAGTTAGTTAAGGTTACTCTCATATAGTCAGAGATTCACACTCCCAGTATCTCATGCTGTGAGATGAAAAATATGGAGATATATAAATGTTCCTTTTTACATTCAATATCTGCAATGTATTATTATAAATATTTAAATATAATGCTGATAATTAAAAAGTAGGAATTACAGTAAGAGATAATTGTATAGCAGGAAGTTATAAGAGGAGTAATTACCCCTTTCTATTACTTCTCCTTTCTAAACAGGAAGAAAGGGGAGAGTTTTAACAGGCTGACAGGCTGATTTTAGAAGTAAGTGTAGTTTATATGAAAATTACATTGAGGAAAAAACAAAACTAAAAATACATAGACTTATTTAAAACTTGGATAGAAAAACAATTTATAATAAGCATGTAATAGAAGGCAAATGCATTGCCATAAATGTACATGTTGAGGCATCCACAGTTTATTGAAGCCCTTTGAAACACCATCATTTTTAAAATGACAATAACACTATCACAATGTCCCCTAATATTAACCACCATACCAAGGGGGTCCTCAGTGTACAACCATGGTTCCTTATATTAACGCCCATAATTGGTTAGACTTTTACTCAATCAGATATGGTTTGGGAGTAATTCAATACTGTTGGCTGAACTATGATTGAAACATATTTCAGCCAACTGGAATCCACACAATTAATATATAAGACAAAGGCCATGGAGAAAGAAAAAAACAAAAAAACGTCAGAGGCGCTCATCAGAGAACAAACCAACCTTAATAGATTAGTTATTTGGCCATGATAAGCCACTCTGTGAGCAACCCCCATAGTATATGAGTTAAACTACGTGCTATGGGTGTTCGTTGAAGAACCCTGTGGTATAGGGGTTAATATTAGGAGCTATGGGTGTCCTTTAAGGACCCAACATGGAATGCGGTGCCAGCAGGGTATCATTAGGTGCCAGCAGGGTATCATTGAGGACATTATTGGCATGGTGTTTAATATAAGGTGCCGGGGAAGTCCATATTGACCCCCATGGTTACACTTTATCTTACCATGAGTAATGGGTTCATATTTGGTATCATGGGGACAATAAGTGCCCTCATGGTTATACTTTAGATGTGGGACCCCATGGCTATTGTGCATGAAAGGGGATTCCCGGGGGATCCCAGACTCATAATAGGTAGCGGGTATTGAGGGGGGAACCTAGGATCCCTGTCTCATGGCAGTGTTAATCCCTTAATTGTGTTGGATTTGAGCAATCAAACCTCAAATCTCACACAATTAAGATGCTAGTTTGTGCAAATAGACAGACTTGAAGCAACCATGCGTCTCAGATGCGTTTTTGTGCCTTTACCGGGATTGGAAGTACCTATATGCTTTTTAATATTCTGTGCACTCAGAAAAACGTCTACCAAGTAAATCCTAGCATTGGCTCTCATTACAGGATCATGTGATAGGGATTTTGCAACTAGTGGGACAGGCACTCAGGGTTTACAATATTAGGGGCATTTGGAGATTAGATTTCGGTGTGTAATGTGATAACTCGATTGTGATTTGCAGATGCACTTCACTTGCCCCAATTCTTATCGGAGCCATGGAAAGGAGACCTTTGTTTGGATTCTTTGCTCAATGTATTTGCCATCTACAATCCTCAATACGTTTCTTTCTTCTCTAATTCTCAATTTTTGGAGTCCATTCCATGAAATGTAAGGAGTCTATAAAATAGAAACTTTGTGGTATTGCGGAAATATTACGAACATGAACTTCCAGCTAATTTATATAATTATGGGAAAGGATTACTTTTTAAATTGTGATGAATTAAACTAAAAATGAATTGCTGTCGCTAAAAACTGCTTTATTTACTGCAAAGTCTGAGCAGTCTCACAGAAGATCAACAATTTTTTATAGTTTTATAGTTGACTTGCCCTCTGCAGATTTGATTTTTCATCTAAAACAAACAGATATTTCTTCTCTGTGGCCATCTTAGCTTATTTGCTTATGGTTCTTAAGCTTTTCTGCTACTTATGGGGATTGCAGAAGCATTAGGAACATGCAAAACCATGCCCCTCATTATTAAAATTGTAATTAAGTTAATTGATTGATTACACAGGCATCTATCTGTCTTAGATATATTGTGTCATGTATATACACAGAATTTGGAAATGGTTGTATGAACTATATATAAATAATGTGGTAGTTTTCCCCATTAATAACATCCTTTGGCTATTACTAAATGATTCATTTATTTATTTATTATAATATAAACTGTATACTTGTAAGCCTATCTGTTTCATCCAAAGCTGGATCCAGTCCAGCCTTAGACCTGCTTCTAAGCATTAAAAATGATCCACCTGGGAGAAAGAGCAGCTAAATGAATACACAGGGAGGCTTGGAATATAATTAACCTGTGTTGTAGCAGGCACTGTGACATTTCTGGAGTTAATTTGTTATTTTATGCTCTGCCAACTGCAAAGAAACCAAAGGCTTCAAAATAGAATTAGCTTATATATTCAACTAACTCCAGTTGAATATACACTAACAATCAGATCCTTATGGAAAAAGATAGACAGAAATGAACTTACTTTATTGATTCACAATGTTTAATTATTACACTCTCTTGATTTTATGAACTTTGAATGAACAGTCATGGTTGAAAGTCTTGGGACCAATATATAATATATATTTATTTTTTCATTAAGTAAATAAGATGTATCAACCCTCTTCAACGAGTGGCCAATAAAAAGATGTGGCGTTCATACTTCCTGTTTATTCTTGCAGGTGGTGAAACATGATATTGTAAAACCTTTCACTAATAAAGTACAACTGGCAAAATACAGAACAGCTTTAATTGATTTGAAATGTGTTTGTATGCTTTATAAATTCATAATTTCCTGGGTAGCATGGACCACAGAGTAACTCCTTTCTGTATTTCATTTCATAAATTCTTAACACATGCAGAGATAACAGATTGGATTAAAACATGCTGGTGTTATTCTGTTTGCTCTCTCCATGTGTATGTTTCTAATCTGAAGGAAACTGTCCATTGGATCCACCCAATTAAGAATCAATGAGAAGTAAACGATTTCGTTTATATATTTTACATAACATTGACTGGTGGTTCACACCCTGATTCAGGCCAGTATAACTTGATATCCTTTTCGAATACAAGTGAGCTAATCAGTCAATAACCTTTCTAACCTGTCTAGAGTTACCTAGGGAGATGTTTTACAACCACTTTCATTGAAGAACTAATGCAAAGCATTATTTTAAATGAATAGAACATTTATTCTTACAATATGCTATAATAAGTGTCATAATAAACAGATGAAGGTTTCCATTGCAAATCATATCAATGCTACATGAAGCTGTCTTGGACCACCATCAATGTTCAGTCCACATGTTATAATCTGTTTATTTCATGTGTACATTTGCAAAATAATGTACTACAGGTACTATAATAAAAAAAATATAATATATGGTTACAAGAAAATGTGTGGATGATTTAAACAAGTAACCGAAATAGGAAAGAGCTGCTGTCAGTTTAATAATTCAATATAAACTAGGGTTAGTATACCCTAAAACAGCATTGCATATTTCATATTTATATATTTATACAAATAATAAATATATATATATATATATATATATATATATATATATATAATAACATTATTATCATTCACTATTTAACTTGGGATTTGGATTATAATAGAATAATATTTTCCAGAGCTAATTGGTGCACTGATTTAGTGTTTGATAAAGATATCTGGGTCTACAACCACTGTTTCAAAACCATTGTTAATATCTTTGAAAATGTATTAATTGGTTCACTAAAATATGTTCCTCATGCTAAAACCTAGTAATAAAAAAACAGAGTATTGCATAGGCACCGCATTCTTAGCAAAACATATATCCTCTTTTGTCCTGAGAGATTAAAATTTCAAAACTGAAGAAGGAACTAAATTGATGTAACATCTTGTAAGAGACCAAGTGAGCCATGTGTATGTCAATAACCTTTCTGGGTCCACGCTTAGTGATCAATGAACCAGACACAAGTTGTACCTTTAATGCATGAAAAAGAATAAATACTGAATTAACCAAAAATTGAAATATCAAATGACAAGCTGGAGAGAGAGAGAGAAGGAGAAAGAGAGGGAGAGAGAGAGGTAGAGGTTGGGTTAGGGGGAAACTCAAAATAGATTTATCAGAACGCTGGCAATTATTCCTTAATATTTAAAGAAGATGAGAAAGAGCCAAAGTAACATAAATTGAAGTGTATCTTTATTATTTATTGCTTGAAGAATGTTTAATACATTTTAAATATTAAAGTATGGAGTAGACTGTTTAATACATACTGTATAATAGGATGTTATTAGGAATGTATGCAAGATAAATGTATATTTTTAGTATCATAGTTAATTATATAATTATGTAGTGTGTTTCTCTTCAAAGTGTTTTGCTAAGGTTGTAATTACTACATTATTTAATAATAAGTCATCTTAATTTATTGAAATAATGTCTTACCCATTCAAAACTTGGTCACATGATTTTTGTCTCTGTATTGTCAGGCGACAAATCAGTAACTACATTCTATTTTTTTACTTTAAGTGGCAAAAATGAGTATAAAATATCAAAGAGTTCAAAAAAATAATATCCCCACATTCCTACTCTGAAGTAAGGGTATCAATGAAGTTATTGTGGAAGACATAGTATTCACAAGTGGTATCAATTTTGCAGAGCAATATAATGTATTTTCCGCTATAAAACATGTAAGAATTCTGCATATTTTGAAGTGAAAAAGTTTTCCTGAGAGCCCTGCATGCTTCTTTAGTGCATACCTATTGGGAAAAGAACAGTGAGGTCAGATCTTGGTCATGTAACCATAGGGGTTCCACAAGTATCCGCTTTTGCCTCCTCTATTCACCTCCTTTTTAAACGTCTCATCTGCATGTGAAATAAATGTAGTTTTGTATATAGATGACAGAATACTGTACAGAGTTTTTGTCTATTTTAAAATAAAGATTGACTTACTATCAAACCCAACTATAAAAGCTATGTGCATGGCAGACACTATAAGACCAAGAATACAAGTCTTGTCATTTGGCAATAAAAATGTGAATGAAGTATAAAACACAGGCATCTAGAATTAAAGATCAGTTTAAATGGGTGACAATTGTATTCATGGTTTTGTGATTGACAACTATGAATGTTGATTATCATATTTCTATGTTAATTAAACATTAAAGCCATAGTAATATAGAGATCAAGAGCCTTTGTAAATGTTACAGCTCAAGTGCCCTTTGATTCTATCCTTACTGGCATTTTTTTTAACAAAAATAATTTACATTTTAGCGTACTTTAAACTCATCACTGTAAAAAATTAGAATTATGTCACTTTGCATAAATCTACAATAATACCTAAACTAAATATCTAGATTTTATTATAGTATGCACATGTCTGGTGGGAGTGTACAAAAATTCAAGAGTTTGGGGAATTATGTTTAAATAAAATTTCAGAGATTATGATAATTAACATCAATCTGGAAAAAAAACTCCGGAAGTAGTATTATTTTATATCTTCCCTAAAGGAATGAAAAACTCAACAAAATGTTTAGTTTCTCATATTTTATTAGTGATTAAATACTTATTAGTGAGACATTGGAAACATAGTAGCTTTTCTTATTGGAAAGAAATTAGAAATCATGTTGAAAGACACTGAGAAATAGAAAGAGACTTTTAATTTATTGAAATATCTCAGGAAAGGAGGATTAGCCAGAAATGGCATTTATGGGATATATACAGTAAAAATAATTGAAATAATAATCTATTACTCTGCCTTGTTTTATTATATTTTAAAACTTTTTTATGCTTATAAATGTTGATAATTATGAATGTTATGTATGTTAAAAATGTGTAATTGACTGTAAAAATAAATTTAAAAAAAGATTTTATTATAGTTTGCTATTTATTGTAAACATGTTAAAATAGCCAAAGTTTATGTATTTCAAAATATATAATTGTGAAAAGATTAGTTATAGATTTTTGTTGATTTAGAGATTTATATGTTTAACTGTAATACTAACAAAGTAATGTGTTACTGTTTTTCAAGGATTATTTTAGCGTTAGATTTAGATTTGTTTTGTTTGCATGCTGATGAGAACATAAATACATAAAAATAATTATATTTCATAGCAATAATTGGTAAAGATTGAAGGTTCGTAGGGCATGTTGACAATCTGCTTTTTAAATGCTACTAAAAAGTAAGTTGATTTAATTAAAAAAGTGATAAAATATTCCAGTGTTTTATTAAATTGTGATAGAATTCAGTGATATCAAGTAGAATAAAATGTAAGTGCAAAGCTTTTCATTAACGTGTAATACCAGAATGTGTGCATGTGCAAACTAATATTTTGTATAATAAAATTGACTAAAAATTAATTCATTGAAATTAAGCAATACAATTTATAAAAATCTAAAACAAGTCTTAAATTATGTTTTTATTTATATTGTGCTAAATGTCAAAGTGTCTCATTATTTTGTCATCAACATGGCAAAGGATTAGCCCTGGAGGAACAAAACTTGGCTGTGTGGATAAACCTTCTGTACATATAGAAACAAAGTCAGAAGAACTCAATCTAGAGAACAAACAAGCCTTAATAGGTTTATTCTATGGACCTGATGACCCATTTATAGAGCAGTCTCTTTTTGCTCACTTGTGCCCATCACAACAGAGAAATGTCTTATAGTATATCAGTCTGATCTCACTCACTAGAGTGACCTGTTCCAAAATGTCAGGCAACTCCACCTTGAATAAGAGAAACAACAACCCTTAGACATAGATTTTGGCCTCTTGTGTCTACCTTATCAATAAGATGTAGCTGCCCTCCTCAAGACACAGTGAGCAAGGATTCCACATCTGGAGCCCAAAACTCATGTTTCATACATATTAAATCAAGATAAGAGGTGTGCTTTTCTATAGGATCAATATGTCAGTTACTATTTTTATACTATACATATGCAACGGACTGATTTTGTATTTTAATTGTGGTTTTGAATCAAAGGTAGGGTTATAGTAATGTCAGGGGTAGGTAAAATGATTGAATTAAGGCTAGGTTAATTGTTTTGATAGACTAGTGAACTCTTTAAAGTATAGAAATAGGATTGGACTACGACTACATTTTGTACTTTTAATCACATCTCCAATGCCACACCGATACATGATTTAAACACTAATGTCCAGATATATCAAGCAGCATATTATAATATGTCTTTCATTACAGCAAGTGAATATGCAAAGGAGTATTTATCACGTAGTGAACGTGGCTATACTCCCATTCAATCCAATAGAAAACGTGTGCATCTAAAGCTAAAAAATGTCTACTGGTATGTCAGCATTAATATTCTTCAACATATTTACACTACTACTTTTCTTAAACTGTTTAAATGAAATCAGGAAAAGGAATATATGTGGGAAATAGTGACAAATAATATGAAAAATAATATTTAGAAATGTAAACTTTCCCTAATGATGATAATAATAATTATAATAGCAGTAATAATAACATTAATAATAATAATAAAGTAAATAAATAAATATATACATAAGCTATGCAAATTATTTTTTATTAATTTCACTTTTTAATAATTACATTTTATGGTTGACACTGACACTATGCACAAA
>CM050165.1:359253899-359256399 GCA_027410445.1 Discoglossus pictus
GGCCTTGTTGATCCCTCTCCAAACATAGCGCTTATGGTTGTGACCATAAAGCTCTATTTTTGTCTCGTCACTTCAAATTCCAGTGTGCCAGAAGCTGTGAGGCATGTCAAGGTTTTGTCGGACATATTGTAACCAGGCTTTTTTGTGGCATTGGCGCAGTAAAGGCTTTTTTCTGGCAACCCGATCACGCAGCTCCTTTTTGTTCAAGTATCATTGTATTGTGCTCCTTGAAACAACCACATCATATTTTTCCAGAGCAGCCTGTATTTCTCTTGGGGTTACCTGTGGGTTTTCCTTTGTATTCCGAACAATTCTTCTGGCATTTGTGGCTGAAATATTTCTTGGTCTACCTGACCTTGGCTTGGTATCAAGAGATCTCTTGAATTTTCCACTTCTTAATAAGTAATTGAGCAGCCGTGACTGGCATTTTCAAGGCTTTGGGTAGCTTTTTATATTCTTTTTGATCTCTATGAAGTTCCATTACTGTATTACTAAGTTCTTTTGACTGGTCTTTTCTGCTCCCCTTGGCTCAGTATCTAGCCTGCTCTCTGAATCCAAGTGAAAGCTAACAAACTCATTGACTATTTATTCACAGACACTAATTGCAATTTAAAAAGCCACAGGTGTGGGAAATTAACCTTTAATTGCCATTTTAACCTATGTGTGTCACCTTGTGTGTCTGTAACAAGGCCAAACATTCAAGGATATGTAAACTTTTGATCAGGGGCATTTGGTTGATTTAAAAAGGATCCAAACAACTATGTGATAATAAATGGCTTCATTTGATCTCTATCCTTCAATAAAATACTTTTTTTTTGCATGATCAGTCATATTTTCAAAATAAATGCCAAAACTTCACAATTTCTGCCAGGGTATGCAAACTTTTGAGCACAACTGTTTATATATGCCATCAATGCAAAAAGGACCTCTGGAAAGGCAATAAGATGCTTGGATGTATAAATAGAGGAATTACCAATATTCCTTCTGGATTGCTACCTTATTGTGTTGAAGGGGCATGTGTACCTCAATGAAGCTGTGAGCTATAACCATGTAGGGTACCCAAGATGGGCAGGTCATAGCATAGAGGTCAGACAAATTGCAGTCCACTGGAGAGGGAACTGGCAACTTACTCCAGTATCCTTGCTAAGAAAACCATATGGATAAGCATGACCAAAAACACAAAACAAAAGCAGTAGAGGTGCTCATCTGAGAACAAAAAATACAGCAGTGGGTTTTTTCTATAGGTCTGGTTACCTACTCAAAGAGCAACCTCTTTTAGCTCACTTGTGCCCTTCACAGGGAGAAATATCCTGTAGTATATCAGTCTGGTCTCACGCAGAAGAGTGATCCAGTCCCAAAATATCAGGCAATTTTCTCTGAGCAGGAGAAACAGCAAACCCGAGACGCGTGTTGGCCTCTATGGGCCCCGTCAGTGAGGTGCAGCTGAACTCCCTAAGGCACACTGACCAAAAACACAGACAGATGTGCCTGGTGTGCTTCGTCCATATGGTCACCGAGAGTTGGGCATGACTGAAGGACTGAACAACAAAATGTATAGAAGTAAATATATCTATCTTTCCCAATTGCAAACCGGTATCTTATTGGATACACTTAACAATGCTCTGTGAAGGATAGAAAGATCCCAAGCAAAGATGGCCTTCATATTGAAGCATACTGCAGCAATGTCCCATCTACTTGCAAAGCTTAAAACATGTTACCACTATTGACTCTTTAAACATTTTCTTTGGCTTCTTCTCCCATCCAGGTTACATGAGTACACAATATTATCAAACAACAGTGACCCAGACACAGAAATGCTTGTTTCTTAGTTGGCTTAAATAAAACTGACCATGTAGTCTCAAATCATGTACATGATCTGAAATGTACTGAATGTCAAATCCTACAGACTCCAGAGTGGATAAAATATTCTGTTCATGTCATATACATATAGTATATAGTTACAATATCCAGTATCTCTCTAAGCCATTGAGTATAGATAACGTAATCCCAGCTCACTAAAAGGTAACGCTGCTCTACAAATTCTGGTTGTAGTGACTAACATAGATGAATCTGATTTTTTAGTTCAATTACAAACCTAAAACAATGTACAGTCACACTAATTAAAATGGTCTTTCACGCATAAATATTAAAAAACATAAAACTTTACATCTATAACATGCATTGAAGTAATCAGTAACCTTTATGCATGCCAGAGAATAGTCATTCCTTCTGCGTGGCATTAATCACATTATTATACATGATGATATTATAATTTAACTGTTTTAAAACTATTTCTATAACCCTCTTCTACAATACAATAGCTATCCATTTACGACATGAACATAATTATTATTAGGAATTTGCATCATATTCCAATTAATCATAATATAAGAATACATTATATGTTGGGCCTTATCAACTTTTCTCTGAGACAATAAAGTTAAACCTTTCTTACAACCAACAGTTTAATTTTCATTAGGCCAGCTCTTCGATAATTAGT